>CAWUFW010021119.1:0-130147 GCA_963921515.1 Calotriton arnoldi
AAGCTCCCCACAGCAGAGCTCAGTGTACTCCAGTGCACCCTAGTGCAGCCAGCAGCACCACCCAGCGGAGCTCAGTGTACCCCAGAGCACCGTAGTGCAGGCCGCAGCACCTCCCATCGGAGCACAGTGTACCCCAGCGCACTCTAGTGCAGGCCAGAGCACTCCCCAGTGGAGCTCAGTGTACCACAGCGCACCCTAGTGCAGCCTGCAGCACCCCACAGCGGAGCTCAGTGTACCCCTGCATACCCTAGTGCAGCCAGCAGCACCCCCCAGTGGAGCTCAGTGTACCCACATACCCTTGTGCAGCCCATAGCCCCCCCAGAGGAGCTCAGTGTACCCCAGCGCTCCCTAGTGCAGCCCAAGCACCCCCCCCCAGCGGAGCTCAGTGTACCCACATACCAGAGTGCAGCCCATAGCACCCCCCCAGCAGAGCTCAGTGTACCCATATACCCTAGCACAGCCCATAGCACCCACCAGCGGAGCTCAGTGTACTGCAGCGCACCCGAGTGCAGCCCATAGCACCCCCCAGCAGGACTCTGTGTACCCATATACCCTAGTGCAGCCCATAGCACCCCACCAGCAGAGTTCAGTGTACCGCAGCACCCCCCAGCAGAGCCCAGTGTACCCACATACCCTAGTGCAGCTCATGGCCCCCCTCAGCAGAGCTCATTGTGCCCCAGCACACCCTAGCGAAGCCCATAGCACCCCCCAGCGGAGCTCAGTGTACCCCAGCACACCCTAGTGCAGCCCATAGCACCCACCAGCAGAGCTCAGTGTACCCCAGCACAGCCTAGTGCAGCCCATAGAACCTACCAGCGGAGCTCAGTGTACCCCAGCGCACACTGGTGCAGCCCATAGAACCTCCCAGCGGAGCTCAGTGTACCCCAGCGCACCCTAGCGCAGCCCATAGCACCCCCCAGCAGAGCTCAGTGTACCCCAGCACACCCTAGTGCAGCCCATAGCACCCACCAGCAGAGCTCAGTATACCCCAGCGCACACTGGTGCAGCCCGTAGAACCTCCCAGCGGAGCTCAGTGTACCCACATACCCTAGTGCAGCCCATAGCATCCCCCAGCGGAGCTCCTTCTACCCATATACCCTAGTGCAGCCCACAGCAGCCCCCCAGCAGAGTTCAGTGTACCCCAGCACACCCTAGTGCAGCCCATAGCACCCCCCAGCGGAGCTCAGTGTACCCCAGCACACCCTAGTGCAGCCCATAGCACCCACCAGCAGAGCTCAGTATACCCCAGCGCACACTGGTGCAGCCCGTAGAACCTCCCAGCGGAGCTCAGTGTACCCACATACCCTAGTGCAGCCCATAGCATCCCCCAGCGTAGCTCCTTCTACCCATATACCCTAGTGCAGCCCACAGCAGCCCCCCAGCAGAGTTCAGTGTACCGCAGCACCCCCAGCAGAGCCCAGTGTACCCACATACCCTAGTGCAGCCCATAGCCCCCTCAGCAGAGCTCAGTGTACCCCAGCACACCCTAGTGCAGCCCATAGAACCTACCAGCGGAGCTCAGTGTTCCCCAACGCACACTGGTGCAGCCCGTAGAACCTCCCAGCGGAGCTCAGTGTACCCACATACCCTAGCGCAGCCCATAGCACCCCCCAGCGGAGCTCAGTGTACCCACATACCCTAGCGCAGCCCATAGCACCCCCCAGCGGAGCTCAGTGTACCCACATACCCTAGCGCAGCCCATAGCACCTGTAGGAGAGTAGGATCTGCCTCTTATGGTTACCCCCACTTTTTGCTGGTGTATCACTGTTTTTCGACTTTAGTCTGGATGGGGCCCTGCTATCCAGGACCCCAGCCTAGCTGCTTCCTCTCTAAATTGATTCCCTGTACCTTAAGTACACTTCAGATTGGATTCTGGGGTGCCCTTATAAGTCCCTAGTATATGGTATACTATGTACCCAGGGCATAGGTACCCCAGAGGCCTACCAGGGGTTGAAGCATGTATTGTGCCACCCCTGGAAGGCCCTCCAAAATGACACCACAGGACTGCTACTGCAGCCTGAGAAAGGTGGTGCATGCATCCCTTACAGAGATATAGGTTCACTATATCTCACCTATCACTGCACATAGAAACCTATCAGTCACCCCTATGGCAGGCCTTGTCAATCCTGAAGGCAGGGTGCTTGGTTTTATGTGAGAGGGTGCCCATGCATGAGCAGAGCCCCTCTGCAGCCTTCGGAATCTCCTCTCCGGGGTTGTCTGTGGTGCAGCCTGACCATATACTCAAGTGCATTATATCCTCGCGGTAAATGCTAACTTTGGGATAGCTGCACGGAAACATGTCGTGTTTGGTGTCAAACACCTTGGAATCATACCCCCACACCAGTAACTGGTGTGGGAGTATGATCCCAACCTTCTAGAGGGAGAGACATGACAACACCGGTATACCCGGTACCAACTAAACAGAGCCTGGCATCACAAAATGGATGCTGCAGCCACAGACACGAGTCTGGCCTCCTGCTGTTGACCAAAACTCCGGCAGGGGAGGCCTGGACAATAGGTTTCCTGTCCCAGGGTGGTGTTACCACCTCCCAGACAGGCCTTAGTGGATTGGGGCTGGGTGGGTGCACTCCAAGAGTGCTTTGAAGTCCTGCACTGGGGGCACATTTGGTGTCCTCGTGCATACCCCAGTTCAAACCGGTTGCAGGGGCTGCCAGCCCCTGCTCTGGCGTGAAACTGGACAAAGGAAATGGGTGTAGCCACCCCTCTTTCCAAACCCTCCCATAGGTGGGTCCCCAGAGTTAGTACAACCCCTTTCTTTAGTATAAGTAAGGGAACCCTGGCAACAGGACTTTAGATATCCCTGGACGAAACTCTGCAACTGAATCCTGGAACTTCGACGCTCTACTCAAGACTAGAGGACTGAAGAAATCTCCCTTGGGGTCAAGGAGTGACTCCCCTGCTTGGCAGGCACCAACAAAGCATTTGCCGGTCTGCATCTCCGAAGCTTCCGCTGGACTCCGAAGTACTTGCAGCCCAGGATGAGGATTTCCAGACATCTCAGAGGCCGACCCGAGTCCCCAGCAAAGCTGAGACCCGCAGCCCTCGTGAGTAGCGTGGAACCGGAACTCCTGGTCACCGTGCACATTTGCTAGTGCATTGACCTCTCGACGGCTCTTGAAGTCCTGCTTGGGTTACTCATAGCCCAGGCCCCGAGCACCATTTGCACCGAAGATTGTGAGCCTACAGTCCAAGAGTGTTCCGTGGGCCCGCTTCCTGCATTTCCGCTTGGGGCTCCTTCGCGATCCCTGGTCCGTCGACTGGTGGGTCCCTGTGAAGGCAACTCTGATTTTCTTTGGGCTTTCCTAGTTGCTCCAGACGTGCCCTGACTCCCCACCGAGTGGTGAGTCCCTCAGACCTTGCTGGTCTGCACAGAAGCATCTTTCTCCTTTCTGCGTGGGTTGCTGTTGCCAAGGCTTGTTGTGTTCAATCCGGACACCAATGCTGCAGCACTCGACATCCTTCGTGGGACAGCTTGAATCCAGCTCCTGGTCGTCGTCGACGCCTCCTGGGCCTCGTGGCTGAAGAGTCAAGCTTCACCTCTTTCACCTGAAGCACCCGACATCGGTGGGCATTCGTCTATCATGCCCCTGGTCACTGGCAAGTGACCCAGACTCTGTCCCCTCTGCTTTCAGGTTCTTCTCATCTCCGATCCAGGCTTGGATCTCTTCGGACACTTCGCATCTTCCCAGCAACAGCACTTCGTGGCAGGCTGCCATTGAAAACGACGACGGAACCCGACACCATTTGACACCTATGCACCCGGCTTCCCTGGGTGAGGTAACTCGAGTACTCCGGTGCTCCCGTGGGTGTTGACCCTAGATCTGTCTAAGTCCAAGAGGGTTTGGTCCTAGTCCATTTCTAAGTGTCCCTAAACTCTAAAACTCTTACCACGACTTTCCCATAGACTTTAACGGAGCTCACGGCTGTGTTCACAGACTGCACACAGCCCCCGTGGGTCCCCTGTGTCACTACCTTGGGTGGTTCCTTGGGGTCCCAGCGATTCTACAGGCTCTAGGCCTTGTGTCTACTCAAGTTGTGGTTCTTATACCACTTTCTTAATATATGGTTTGGTACGCCCCTAGGGCTAATCGTATATTGTGCTAATTTACTGTGCTATTTGACTTGTAACTTGTGTACTTCGACCTCTAGCCTCATAAAGAGACTACTGGGTAGTGTTTAGTAATAAATACATATATTTTATATATATACCTGGTGTGGTTCTCCTTTCATTTGGTCATTCATGAGCTTATAACTGGTAAAAACAAACTGCTTAACACTCCTTCAAGACTTAGCCTGAAGGCTGCTCTCCATAGCTACCACTAGGATAGCTTTCAATAAAGGTTGTCTTTAAACCTATCATCAATAAAGGTCGTTTGGACTGGTGTAAGGTGCCCACTATAACTAGTGGACAGCATATGCCAGGCCAACTTCTACCAGTACCCACCAGCAGAGCTCAGTATACCCCAGCGCACACTGGTGCAGCCTGTAGCACCCCCAGCGGAGCTCAGTGTACCCACAGACGCTAGTGCAGCCCCTAGCCCCCTCAGCAGAGCTCAGTGTACCCCAGTGCACCCTGGGGCAGCCCATAGCACTCACCAGCTGAGCTCAGTGTACCACAGCGCACCCTATTGCAGCCCATAGCACCCCCCAGCGGAGCTCCTTGTACCAGTATACCCTAGTGCAGCCCATAGCACCCCCCCAGCAGAGTTCAGTGTACCGCAGCACCCCCAGCAGAGCCCAGTGTACCCACATACCCTAGTGCAGCCCATAGCCCCCCTCAGCAGAGCTCAGTTTACCCCAAGCACACCCTACTGCAGCCCATAGCCCCCCTCAGCTGAGCTCAGTGTACCCCAGCACACCCTAGTGCAGCCCACAGCACCCCCCCAGCGGAGATCAGTGTACCCCAGCTCACCCTAGTGCAGCCAGCAGCACCCACTAGCGGAGCTCAGTGTACCCACATACCCTAGGGCAGCCCATACCACCCTGCAGCGGAGCTTAGTGTACCCCAGCGCACCCTAGTGCAGCCCACAGCAACCCCAGCGTACCTTATTGTACCCACATACCCTAGTGCAGGCCATAGCACCCCCCATCGGAGCTCATTGTACCCCAGCGCACCCTAGTGCAGCCCACAGCACCCCCCAGTGGAGCTCAGTGCACCCACATACCCTAGTGCATCCCATAGCCTCCCAGAAGAGCTCAGTGTACCCCAGCGCACCCTAGTGCAGCCCATACCCCCCAGTGGAGCTCAGTGTACCCCAGTGCACCTTAGTGCAGCCCGCAACAGCCCGCAGCTGAGCTCAGTGTACCCACATACCCTAGTGCAGCCCAGATCACCCCCCAGCAGAGCTCAGTGTACCCCAGCACACCCTAGTGCAGCCCGCATCACCCCCAGCATTCCTTAGTGTACCCATATATCTTAGTGCAGTCCATAGCACCCCCCCAGCGGAGCTCAGTGTACCCCAGCACACCCTAGTGCAGCCCACAGAACCCCCAGTGGAGCTCAGTGTACCCACATACCCTAGTGCAGCCCATAGCCCCCCTCAGCAGAGCTCAGTGTACCCCAGCACACCCTAGTGCAGCCCATAGCACCCCCCAGCGGAGCTCAGTGTACCCCAGCGCACCCAGGGGCAGCCCATAGCACCCACCAGCGGAGCTCAGTGTACACCAGCGCACACTAGTGCAGCCGGTAGAACCCCCCCGCAGAGCTCAGTATACCCACATACCAGAGTGCAGCCCATAGCACCCCCCCGGGGGGGTCAGTGTACCCACATACCCTACTGCAGCCCATAGCACCCACCAACGAAGCTCAGTGTACCCACATACCCTAATGCACCCCATATCGCCCCTCAGCAGAGCTCAGTGTACCCCAGTGCACCCTAGTGCAGTCCACAGCACCCCCCAGTGGAGCTCTGTGTACCCACATACCCTAGTGCAGCCCATAGCATCCCCAGAGGAGCACAGTGTACCATGGCACACCCGAGTGCAGCCCATTGCACCCCCCAGCAGAGCTCAGTTTACCCCAGCGCACCATAGTGCAGCCCAAAGCTCCCCACAGCGGAGCTCAGTGTACCCCAGTGCACCCTAGTGCAGCCAGCAGCACCACCCAGCGGAGCTCAGTGTACCCCAGAGCACCCTAGTGCAGGCCGCAGCACCTCCCAGCGGAGCTCAGTGTACCCCAGCGCACTCTAGTGCAGCCCAAAGCACTCCCCAGTGGAGCTCAGTGTACCACAGCGCACCCTAGTGCAGCCTGCAGCACCCCACAGCGGAGCTCAGTGTACCCCAGCGCTCCCTAGTGCAGCCCAAGCACCCCCGCAGCGGAGCTCAGTGTACCCACATACCAGAGTGCAGCCCATAGCACCACCCCAGCAGAGCTCAGTGTACCCACATACCCTAGCACAGCCCATAGCACCCACCAGCGGAGCTCAGTGTACCGCAACGCACCCGAGTGCAGCCCATAGCACCCCCCAGCAGAACTCCGTGTACCCATATACCCTCGTGCAGCCCATAGCACCCCACCAGCAGAGTTCAGTGTACCGCAGCACCCCCCAGCAGAGCCCAGTGTACCCACATACCCTAGTGCAGCCCATGGCCCCCCTCAGCAGAGCTCATTGTACCCCAGCACACCCTAGCGCAGCCCATAGCACCCCCCAGCGGAGCTCAGTGTACCCCAGCACACCCTAGGCAGCCCATAACACCCACCAGCAGAGCTCATTATACCCTAGCGCAGCCCATAGCACCCCCCAGCGGAGCTCAGTGTACCCCAGCACACCCTAGTGCAGCCCATTGCACCCACCAGCAGAGCTCAGTATACCCCAGCGCACACTGGTGCAGCCCGTAGAACCTCCCAGCGGAGCTCAGTGTACCCACATATCCTAGTGCAGCCCATAGCACACCCCAGCGGAGCTCCTTCTACCCATATACCCCAGTGCAGCCCATAGCACCCCTCAGCAGAGTTCAGTGTACCACAGCACCCCCCAGCAGAGCCCAGTGTACCCACATACCCTAGTGCAGCCCATAGCCCCCCTCAGCAGAGCTCAGTGTACCCCAGCACACCCTAGTGCAGCCCATAGAACCTACCAGCGAAGCTCAGTGTACCCCAGCGCACCTGAGTGCAGCCCATGGCCCCCCTCAGCAGAGCTCAGTGTACCCGAGCACACCCTACTGCAGCCCTTAGCACCCCCCAGCGGAGATCAGTGTACCCTAGTGCTGCCCATAGCACCCACCAGCGGAACTCAGTGTACCCCAGCGCACACTGGTGCAGCCCATAGCACCCCCCAACGGAGCTCAGTGTACCCACATTGTGAGAAGTTGGCCTGGTATATGCTGTCCACTAGTTCTAGTGGGCACCTTGCACCAGTCCAAACGACCTTTATTGATGATAGGTTTAAAGACAACCTTTATTGAAAGCTATCTTAGTGGTAGCTATGGAGAGCAGCCTTCAGGCTAAGTCTTGAAGGAGTGTTAAGCTGTTTGTTTTACCAGTCTATAATCTCATGAATGACCAAATGAAAGGAGAACCACACCAGGTATATATATAAAATATATGTATTTATTACTAAACACTACCCAATAGTCTCTTTATGAGACTAGAGGTCAAAGTACACAAGTTACAAGTCAAATAGCACAGTAAATTAGCACAATATACGATTAGCCCTAGGGGCGTACCAAACCATATATTAAGAAAGTGGTATAAGAACCACGACTTAAGTAGACACAAGGCCTAGAGCCTGTAGAATCGCTGGGACCCCAAGGAACCACCCACGGTAGTGACACAGGGGACGCACGGGGGCCGTGTGCAGTGTGTGAACACAGCCGCGAGCTCCGTTAACATCTATGGGAAAGTCGCGGTTAGAGTTTTAAAGTTTAAGGACACTTAGAAATGGACTAGGACCAAACCCTCTTGGACTTAGACAGTTCTAGGGCCAACACCCACGGGAGCACCGTAGTACTCGAGTTACCTCACCCAGGGAAGCCGGGTGCATAGGTGTCAAATGGTGTCGGGTCGCGTCGTCGTTTTCAATGGCAGCCTGCAGAGAAGTGCTGCTGCCGGGAAGATGCGAAGTGTGCGAAGAGATCCAAGCCTGGATCGGAGATGAGAAGAACCTGAAAGCAGAGGGGACAGAGTCTGGGTCACTTGCCAGTGACCAGGGGTACGATAGTCGAATGCCCACCGATGTCGGGTGCTTCAGGTGAAAGAGGTGAAGCTTGACTCTTCAGCCACGAGGACTGTGAGAAGTTGGCCTGGTATATGCTGTCCACTAGTTATAGTGGGCACCTTGCACCAGTCCAAACGACCTTTATTGATGATAGGTTTAAAGACAACCTTTATTGAAAGCTATCCTAGTGGTAGCTATGGAGAGCAGCCTTCAGGCTAAGTCTTGAAGGAGTGTTAAGCTGTTTGTTTTACCAGTTATAATCTCATGAATGACCTAATGAAAGGAGAACCACACCAGGTATATATATAAAATATATGTATTTATTACTAAACACTACCCAATAGTCTCTTTATGAGGCTAGAGGTCAGAGTACACAAGTTACAAGTCAAATAGCACAGTAAATTAGCACAATATACGATTAGCCCTAGGGGCGTACCAAACCATATATTAAGAAAGTGGTATAAGAACCACGACTTGAGAAGACACAAGGCCTAGAGCCTGTAGAATCGCTGGGACCCCAAGGAACCACCCAAGGTAGTGTAGCAGGGGACCCACGGGGGCCGTGTGCAGTGTGTGAACACAGCCGCGAACTCTGTTAACGTCTATGGGAAAGTCGCGGTTAGAGTTTTAAAGATTAAGGACACTTAGAAATGGATTAGGACCAAACCCTCTTGGACTTAGACAGTTCTAGGGTCAAAACTCACGGGAGCACCGAAGTACTCGAGTTACCTCACCCAGGGAAGCCGGGTGCATAGGTGTTAAATGGTGTCGGGTCGGGTCGCGTCGTCGATTTCAATGGCAGTCTGCAGAGAAGTGCTGCTGCCGGGAAGATGCGAAGTGTCCGAAGAGATCCAAGCCTGGATCGGAGTTGAGAAGAACCTGAAAGCAGAGGGGACAGAGTCTGGGTCACTTGCCAGTGACCAGGGGCACGATAGTCGAATGCCCACCGATGTCGGGTGCTTCAGGTGAAAAGAGGTGAAGCTTGACTCTTCAGCCACGAGGACCAGGAGGCGTCGACGATGACGAGGAGCTGGATTCGAACTGTCCCACGAAGGATGTCGAGTGCTGCAGCATTGGTGTCCGGATTGAACACAACAAGCCTTGGCAACAGCAACCCACGCAGAAAGGAGAAAGATGCTTCGGTGCAGACCAGCAAGGTCTGAGGGACTCACCACGCGGTGGGGAGTCAGGGCACGTCTGGAGCAACTAGGAAAGCTCAAAGAAAATCAGAGTTACCTTCACAGGGACCCACCAGTCGACGGACCAGGGATCGCGAAGGAGCCTCGAGCGGAATTGCAAGAAGTGAGCCCACAGAACACTCGTTTAGTGTAAGCTCACAATCTTCGGTGCAAATGGTGCTCGGGGCCTGGGCTACAAGTAACCCAAAGCAGGACTTCAAGAGACGTCGAGAAGTCAATGCACTAGCAAATGTGCAGGTTGTCCAGGAGTTCCGGTTCCACGTCACCCGTGAGGGCTGCGGGTCTCAGCTTTGCTGGGGACTCGGGTCGGCCTCTGAGAAGTCTGGAAATCCTCTTCCTGGGCTGCAAGTACTTCGGAGTCCGGCGGGTGCTTCGGAGATGCAGACCGGCAATTGCATCGTTGGTGCCTGCAAAGCAGGGGAGTCACTGCTTGACCCCAAGGGAGATTTCTTCAGTCCTCTAGTCTTGAGTAGAGCGTCGAAGTTCCAGGATTCAGTTGCAGAGTTTCGTCCAGGGATATCTAAAGTCCTGTTGCCAGGGGTTCCTTACTAATCACCAAGAAAGGGGTTGGACTAACTCTGGGGACCCACCTATGGGAGGGTTTGGAAAGAGAGGTGGCTACACCCATTTCCTTTGTCCAGTTTCGCACCAGAGCAGGGGCTGGCAGCCCCTGCAACCGGTTTGAACTGGGGTATGCACGAGGACACCAAACGTGCCCCCAGTGCAGGACTTCAAAGCACTCTTGGAGTGCACCCACCCAGCCCCAATCCACTAAGGCCTGTCTGGGAGGTGGTAACACCTCCCTGTGACAGGAAACCTATTGTCCAGGCCTCCCCTGCCGGAGTTTCGGTCAGCAGCAGGAGGCCAGACTCGTGTCTGTGGCTGCAGCATCCATTTTGTGATGCCAGGGCTCTGTTTAGTTGGTACCGGGTATACCGGTGCTGTCATGTCTCTCCCTCTAGAAGGGTGGGATCATACTCCCACACCAGGGGTATGATTCCAAGGTGTTTGACACCAAACACGACATGTTTCCGTGCAGCCATCCCAAAGTTAGCATTTACCGCGAGGATATAATGCACTTAAGAGTATATGGTCAGGCTGCACCACAGACAACCCCGGAGAGGAGATTCCGAAGGCTGCAGGGGTGCTCTGCTCATGCATGGGCCCCCTCTCACATATAACCAAGCACCCTGCCTTCAGTATTGATAAGGCCTGCCATAGGGGTGACTGATAGGTTTCTATGTGCAGTGATAGGTGAGATATAGTGAACCTATATCTCTGTAAGGGGTGCATGCACCACCTTACACATGCTGCAGTAGCAGTCCTGTGGTGTCATTTTGGATGGCTTTCCAGGGGTGGCATAATACATGCTTCAGCCCCTGGTAGGCCTCTGGGGTACCTATGCCCTGGGTACATAGTATACCATATACTAGGGACTTATAAGGGCACCCCAGAATCCAGTCTGAAGTGTACTTAAGGTACATGGAAACAATTTAGAGAGGAAGCAGCTAGGCTGGGGTCCTGGATAGCAGGGCCCCAGCCAGACTAAAGTCGAAAAACAGTGTGACATCAGCAAAAAAGTGGGGGTAACCATAAGAGGCAGATCCTACTCTCCTACTCTCCTACACAACCCCCCCCCCCAAACGCAGGGACATTAAACTAACATTGACCAGTTGAGTCTTCATGTTCTAAGTGGAAATATCTGGAGTGTCCATCTGCATTGGCATGGTTACTCCCAGGTCTATGTTCCACTGTATAGTCCATCCCCTGTAGGGAAATGGACCACCTCAAAAGTTTGGGGTTTTCACACTTCATCTGTTTTAGCCATAAGAGGGGCTTATGGTCTGTCTGAACAATGAAGTGAGTGCCAAACAAGTATGGCCTCAGCTTCTTCAGAGCCCAAACCACAGCAAAGGCCTCCCTCTCAATGGCTGACCAACGTTTCTCTCTGGGGGTCAGCCTTCTGCTTATGAAAGCTACTGGCTGATCCTGACCTTCATCATTCAACTGTGACAATAGAGCCCCTACCCCAAACTCAGATGCATCTGTTTGCACAATGAACTTTTTGGAGTAATCAGGACTCTGCAGAATGGGAGCAGTGCACATGGCCTGCTTCAGGTCATCAAATGCCTTTTGACAGCTAACTGTCCACTGAACCTTTTTGGGCATTTGCTTAGAGGTTAAGTCATTCAGGGGTGTCACTATTGATCCATACCCCTTGACAAATCTTCTGTAATACCCAGTCAGGCCTAAGAAGGCTCTCACCTGAGTCTGGGTAGTTGAAGCAACCCAGTCCATGATGGTCTGGATTTTGCTCTGCAATGGTTGAACCTGGCCTCCACCCACAAGGTGGCCCAGTTACACAACCTGACTCTGCCCTATCTGGCACTTAGTGGCCTTGATAGTGAGGCCTGCCTTCTGCAGGGCCTCCAAAACATTTCTGAGGTGGACCAGGTGATCCTCCCAGGTGGAGCTAAAGACAGCAGTATCATCTATATATGCTGCACTATAGGCTTCCAGACCTGTAAGGACTGTGTTCACCAACCTCTGAAAAGTGGCAGGTGCATTCTTCAACCCAAAGGGCATCACCACAAATTGGTAAAGCCCACCAGGGGTAGAAAATGCAGTTTTTGGCTTTGCATCATCAGCTAGTCTGATCTGCCAGTAGCCAGCTGTCAGGTCAAATGTGCTTAGATACTTGGCTGAGGCCAAAGTGTCTATGAGCTCATCTGCCCTGGGGATTGGATGGGCATCAGTCCTAGTGACTGCATTGAGGCCTCTGTAGTCCACACAAAACCTCATCTCTCTCTTGCCATCTTTGGTGTGAGGTTTAGGCACCAGGACTACTGGACTAGCCCAAGGGCTATCTGAATGCTCAATGACACCCGGTTCCAACATTTTCTGGACTTTTGTCCTGATACAGTCCCTGACCTGGTCAGGTTGCCTGTAAATCTTACTTTTAACAGGCAGACTGTCCCCAGTGTCCACTTCATGAGTGCACCAGGTGGTCTGACTTGGAGTCAGAGAGAACATGTGTCTGAACTGATTGAGCACCTGTCTACAATCAGTTTGCTGCTGGGCAGTGAGTCTGCCTGCCAAGGCTACACCATCTACTGACCCATCATCAGGGTTCTATGAGAGCAGGTCAGGGAGTGGGTCACTCTCTTCCTCCTGTCCCTCAGCAGTTGCCATGAGCAAGCCCATGTCAGCCATGTCCACATATGGCTTCAGCCTGTTGACATGGAGCACCCTATGGGGGCTCCTGGGAGTTCCCAGGTCTAGCAGATAGGTAACCTCTCCCTTCTGTTCAACAATTGTATGGGGGCCACTCCACTTGTCTTGGAGGGCTGCTGGGGCCACTGGCTCCAACACCCACACATTCTGCCCTGGCTGGTAAACAGTCAGCACAGCATTTTGGTCATGCCAGGCTTTCTGTAATTCCTGGCTAGCCTCAAGGTTTTTGGTTGCCTTTTTCATATACTCAGCCATCCTGGAGCGGAGACCAAGTACATAGTCCACTATGTCCTGTTTAGGGGGTTTGAGAGGTAACTCCCAACCTTCCTTCACCAGACACAATGGACCCCTGACAGGGTGGCCAAACAAAAGTTCAAAAGGGCTGTAGCCAACCCCTTTTGAGGCACCTCCCTGTATGCAAATAAAAGGCAGGGCAAGAGTATGTCCCATCTTCGACTAAGCTTTTCTGGGAGCCCTTTAATCATGCCCTTCAAGGTTTTGTTGAACCTTTCAACTAAACCATTGCATTGTGGGTGATAGGGTCTGGTGAATTTATAAGTCACTCCACACTCCTTCCACATTGCAGTCAAGTAACTGAACATAAAGTTTGCACCTCTGTCAGCTACTACCTCCTTAGGAAAGCCCACTCTTGAGAAAATTCCCAGGAGGGCCCTTGCCACCACAGGTGCTGTAGTGGTCCTAAGGGTAATGGCTTCTGGGTACCTGGTGGCATGGTCCACCACCACCAGGATAAACCTGTGCCCAGATGCTGTTTGGGGATCCATGGGTCCAACTATGTAAATCCCCACTCTCTCAAAGGGAACCCCCACCATAGGTAGTGGTATCAGGGGGGCCTTTGTGGTGCCACCTGCCTTCCCACTGGCTTGGCAGGTTACACAGGAGCGACAAAACTCCTTGGTGTCTTCAGACATGTGGGGCCAGTGAAAGTGAGGGACAATCCTGTCCCAAGTCTTGTTCTGGCCCAGGTGACCTGCTAAAGGAATATCATGGGCTAGTGTCAATAGGAAGCCCCTGAACTTCAGATGTATAACCAACCTCCTGGCCGCTCCAGGCTTGGGGTCTCTACTCTCTGAGTACAGGAGTCCATCATCCCAATACATCTTATGGGTGCCACTAGCATTCCCAGCAGCCTTAGCAGCAGCTTGGTGTCTGAGGGGTTCAAGAGAGGGGCAGTTCAGCTGCTCCTGGCTCAGATCTGCCCTGGAAGGGCCCCCAGTCCCCAAGAACTCAACCTGATCAGGTTCAAGCTCCTCTGGGACAGTTCCTTCTTGAGGCCTGAGATCATCTTCCTCAAAAGACTGATCTGCTTCCTGAGCCAAGGGGGAAGGCACTGCCTTAACCCTACTGCTCCTCCTCTTGGGAGGCACCTGGTCCATTGTTCCAGAATCCAGGGCCTGTTCAGCTTTTGACATTTTGGCCTGTGACCTAGTCACAGCAAAGACATGTGCAGGGATCCCTAGCATTTCTGCATGTTTCCTGAGCTCCACCTCTGCCCAAGCTGAGGTTTCAAGATCATTGCCAAGCAAGCATTCTACTGGTAGGTCTGCACTCAACACAACCTTCTTAAGGCCAGTTACCCCTCCCCAGGAGAAGTTAACAACTGCCAGAGAATGGTCAGTTCTGACATTGCTAGTATTGGTCACTTGGTACATTTCACCAAGTATAATCTGCCCAGGATCCACAAGATCTTTTGTCACCATGGTGACACTTGCTCCTGTGTCCCTGATTGCCAAAGCCTCTCTTCCATTAATTAAAGGCTGCTGTCTGTATTTGCCCAAATTATTGGGACTCACTAAGGGGGACATATCCATGCCCCCATCCCATCATAGACTAGGACAGCCTGAGTTGGCACTCTGACTAGGCCAGAGCCCATCTCAGTACCCAGGGTCAACCCTACTAAACCCTTATTCTGAGTACTTCCACCACCATTTGTAGCTGCACTAGGGGGAACAGTTGCCTTAGGGGCAATGGTGGCTGGATTAGAGTCTTTGGACTTGGTGCAGTCACTTGTCCAGTGAGTCTTCTGCTTACAGATTTTGCACCATGGTTTCTTATGGCCTTTTCCTTTAGTAGATTGGGATTCCCCACCAGATGCAGATTGTTGGGGACCTTGAGAAGACTTCTGGTCTTTACCCTTTCCCCCCCCCCCTTGTCAGAGTTTTTGGAATCTTGCTTCTTCTGGTCACCACCTTGGTTCTGTACCTTCTGCTTCACCCTGGTTCTGACCCATTTGTCTGCCTTCTTTCCCAATTCTTGGGGAGAGGTCAGATCAGAGTCAACCAGGTACTTATGTAGCAACTGATTCTGCCAAGTAACCAGCCTTCCAGAGCCTTAGTAGCACAATCTACAAAGTCCACCCAGTCCTGTGTCTGTGCCTTTTGGGTATCTCTGAACTTTAACCTGTATTGCTCAGTGGTTAGGCCAAACCCATCTATCAGTGCACTCTTCAGGACATGGTAATCATTGTGAGAAGTTGGCCTGGTATATGCTGTCCACTAATTATAGTGGGCACCTTGCACCAGTCCAAACAACCCCTTATTGGAGATAGGTTAAAGACAACCTTTATTGAAAGCTATCCTAGTGGTAGCTATGGAGAGCAGCCTTCAGGCTAAGTCTTGAAGGAATGTAAAGCAGCTTGTTTTACCAGTCTATAATCTCTTGAGTGACCAAATGAAAGAGGTATATATTTAAAATATATGTATTTAGTCTTAAACACACCCCTCTAGTCTCTTTATGAGGCTAGAGGTCGAAGTACATAAGTTACAAGTCAGTTATCAACAGTAATAGCACAAATACACGTTTGAGCCCTAGGGGCGTACCAAACCATATACCAATAAAGTGGTATAAGAACCACGACTGAGCTAGACACAAGGCCTAGAGCCTGTAGAAGTGCTTGGCCCTCAAGGAACCACCCAAGGTAGTGGCACAGGGGACCCACGGGGGACGCGTGCAGTGTGAGAACACAGCCGCGAGCCGCCGTTGACTTCTATGGGGAATGTCGCGGTTGGAGTTTTAAAGAAAAAGGACACTTAGAGGAGGACTTGGAGCAAACCCCTTTAGAACTAGGTTGTTCTAGAGTCTATACCCACGGGAGCACCGGAGTACTCGAGTTACCTCACCCAGGGAAGCCGGGTGCATAGGTGTCTTTCGGGGTCGGGTTTCGTCGTCGTTTTCAATGGCGATCTGCTGCAAAGTGCTGCTGGCGACCAAGTCGAAAGTGTTCGGGTGGATCGAAGATCTGAAGAACCTGAAAGCAGAGGGGACAGAGTCTGGGTCACTAGCCAGTGACCAGGAAGGCGATGAGCAGATGCCCACCGATGTCGGGTGCTTCAGGTAGGTTGACGGTCATCTTGACTCTTCAGCCACGAGGTCCAGGAGGTGTCAACGATGACCAGGAGCTGGATTCGAGCTGTCCCACGATGTTTGTCGATTGCAGGGGTGTCGGCGACCGGATTGGACCCAACAAGCCTTGGCAAAGGCAAGTCACGTGGAAATAGACGAAGGACGGTGGTACAGACCAGCAAGGTCTGAGGGACTCACCCAGCGAGGGTAAGCCAGGGCACATCTGGAGCAACTAGGAAAGCCCAAGCAGAAGAAGAGTTGCCTTCGGGAGGGCCCACTAGCCAACGGACTAGCGACCGCAAAGGAGCCTTGAGTGGACACACTTGGAGCTGGCTTGCAGGACACTCGTGGAGTGGAGGCCAGTGATCTTTGGTGCAGTCGGTGCTGGAGGCGGGGCCCACTCGAAGCCCAAAGCACAACTTCGTGGGAGACCAGGAAGAGGATGCACTTGCAAATGTGCTCGGTGTCCAGGGGTCACAGTTCCACGTTACCCACGATAGCTATGGGCCTCAGCTTTGCTGGGGACTCAGGGCAGCCTCGGGGAAGTCTGGAAATCCACCTCTGGTGATGCAAAGACTTCGGTGTCCGGCGGGAGCTTCAGCGATGCAGACTGGACAATTGCTTCTTAGGTGCCTGCCAAGCAGGGGAGTCACTCCTTGACCCTAAGGGAGATTCTTCAGTCCTCTAATATTCAGGTAGAGCGTCGAAGGTCCAGGATTCAGTGTCAGAGTTTCGTCCAGGGTAATCTAAAGTCCTAAGGACAGGGGTCTCATACTTATACAAAGTTAGGGGGTTGGACATACTCTGGGGACCCACCTATCGGAGGGTCAGGGAATAGGGGTGGTTACACCCCTTCCCTTTGTCCAGTTTCACGCCAGAGCAGGGGCAGGTAGCCCCTGCAACCGGTTTGAACTGGCATATGCACAGGGACACCAAATGTGCCCCCAGTGCAGGACTTCAAAGCACCAGAGGGTGCTCCCGCCCAGCCCCAATACACACTATCCTGTCTGGGGAGGTGGTTACACCTCCCTTCGACAGGAAACCTATTGTCCAGGCCTCCCCTGCCGGAGTTTCAGTCAGCAGCAGGAGGCCAGACCTGTGTCTGTGGCAGCGGCATCCATTTTGTGATGCCAGGGCTCTGGAAAGAAGTTACCGGGTAGCCCGGTGTGTACATGTCTCTCCCTCTAGAAGGGTGGAATAGTACCCCCGCCGCCAGAATTGGCAGGGGGTAGTATTCCAAGATGTTTGACACCAAACACAACATGTTTCTGTGCAGCCATCCCAAAGTTAGCATTTACCGCGAGGATATAATGTACTTAAGAGTATATGGTCAGGCTGCACCACAAACAGCATCAGAGGATTGACTCCGAACGCTGCAGAGGGGCCCTGCTCATGCAGGGGCACCATCTCACATAAAAACCACGCACTCTGCCTTCAGGATTGTAAAGGCCTGCCATAGGAGTGACTTATAGGTTTATATGTGTGTGCAATTGTAGTGATATAGGTAGCCTATACCACTGTAAGGGGTGCATGCACCACTTTACCCAGGCTGCAGTAGCAGACCTGTGGTGTCATTTTGGATGGCCTTCCAGGGGTAGCACAATACATGCTGCAGCCCCTGGTAGGCCTCTGAGGTACCTATGCCCTGGGTACATAGTATACCATATACTAGGGACTTATAAGGGCACTCCAGATTCCAATCAGAGATGTGCCTAAGGCACATGGAAACCATTTTAGAGAGGAAGCAGCTAGGCTGGGGTTCTGATTAGCAGGGCCCCAGCCAGACTAAAGTCGAAAAACAGTGAAGCATCAGCAAAAAGTGGGGTACCCATGTGAAGCAGATCCTACTCTCCTACACCCCCCAGCGGAGCTCAGTGCACCCTAGGGAGCCCAAAGACCCCCAGCGGAGCTCAGTGTACCACACCACACCCCAGTACAGCCCAAAGCACCTCCCAGCAGAGCTCAGTGTACCACAGCGCACCCTAGTGCAGCCTGCAGCACCCCACAGCGGAGCTCAGTGTACCCCAGCACACCCTAGTGCAGCCAGCAGAACCCCCCAGTGGAGCTCAGGGTACCCACATACCCTAGTGCAGCCCAAAGCACCCCCCAGCGGAGCTGTGTACCACAGACCCCCCAGCAGAGCTCAGTGTACCCACATGCCCTAGTGCAGCCCATAGCCCCCCTGAGCAGCACTCAGTGTACCCCAGCACATCCTAGGGCAGCCCATAGCACCCCCCAGCGGAGCTCAGTGTACCCCAGCGCACACTAGTGCAGGCCATAGCACCCACCAGCGGAGCTCAGTGTACCCACATACCCTAACGTAGCCCATAGCACCTCCTAGCGGAGCTCAGTGTACCCCAGCGCACCCATGTGCAGCCCACAGCACCCCCCCAGCAGAGCTCACTGTATCCACATACCCTAGTGCAGCCCATAGCACCCCCCAGCGGTGCTCAGTGTACCACAACGCACACTGGTGCAGCCCTCAGCACCCCCCAGCGGAGCTCAGTGCACCCACATACCCTAGTGCAGCCCATAGCACCCCCCAGCGGAGCTCAGTGTATCCACATACCCTAGCGCAGAACATAGCACCCTCCAGCGGAGCTCAGTGTACCACAGCACACCCTAGGGCAGGCCACAGGACCCCCAGCGTACCTTAGTGTACCCACATACCCTAGTGCAGGTTATAGCGCCCCCCAGCAGAGTTCAGTGTACCCCAGCGCACGTTAGTGCAGCCACAGCAGTGTACCCCAGCGCACGTTAGTGCAGCCACAGCACCACCCAGCGGAGCCAAGTGTTCCCACATACCCTAGTGCAGCCCATAGCACCCCCCAGTGGAGCTTAGTGTACCCCAGCGCACCCTTGTGCAGCCTACAGCACCCCTCCATCAGAGCTCACTGTACCCACATACCCTAGTGCAGCCCATAGCACCCCTCAGCGGAGCTGTGTACCCTAGCACACCCTAGTGCAGCCCGCAGAACCCCTAGCAGAGCTCAGTGTACCCACATACCCTAGGGCAGCCCATAGCCCCCAGCACAGCTCAGTGTACCTCAGCGCACCCTAGTGCAGCCCATAGCACCCACCAGCGGAGCTCAGTGTACCACAGCGCACCCTAGTGCAGCCCATAGCACCCAACAGCGGAGCTCAGTGTACCCCAGCGCACACTGGTGCAGTCTGCAGCACCCCCCAGTAGACCTCAGTGTATCCACATGCCCTAGTGTAGCCCATAACATACCCCAGCAGAGGTCAGTGTACCCACATACCCTAGTGCAGCCCATAGCACCTACCAGTGTAGTTCGATGTACCCCATCGCACCCTAATACAGCTCATAGCACCCACCAGCGTAGCATAGTGTACCCCAGCGCACACTGGTGCAGCACCCCGCAGCGGAGCTCAGTGTACCCACATACCCTAGTGCAGAACATAGCACTCCCCAGCGGAGCTTAGTGTACCACAGCGCACCCTAGTGCAGCCCGCAGCACCCCCAGCGGAGCTCAGTGTACCCACATACCCTAGAGCAGCCCATAGCCCCCCCAGAGGAGCTCAGTGTACCCACATACCCCAGTGCAGGTCACAACATCCCCCAGCAGATATCAGAGTACCACAGCGCACGCTAGTGCAGCCCACAGTACCCCCCAGTGGAGCTCAGTGTACCCACATACCCTAGAGCAGCCCATAGCCCCCCCAGAGGAGCTCAGTGTAACCCAGCGCTCCCCAGTGCAGCCCAAGCACCGCCCCAGCGGATCTCAGTGTACCCACATTCCAGAGTGCAGCCCATAGCACCCCCCAACGGACCTCAGTGTACCCACATACCCTAGCGCTGCCCATAGCAGCCCCCAGTGGTGTGTTGGACTAGAAAATACTGCCGGTCGACCCCCCCTATTGGCATTATGCTTAAGTTAGCATTTGCGGCACCATTTTGCCCTTAGCCGCCATTTTGTGTAATGATCGAAACTAACTTCTGTCTCATTTTGTCTGCCTCAGCAGAGAACAGCTCCGATATTTTTTTTGTATTTCTTCAAGGTTGAGCTTTGCTGTCTTAATGAATACATGAATGTGCCTTTGCATACCTTCCTTGTTAGATAGGCCCGTTCTCATGCTTACAGTGGAGGGCACGAACAGAGTCCCCTCCGTAGCATCTTAAGAGGCTAGTCAGACTGGACTCCGCTCGAGCGAATATTAATAAATAACTTGGTTTGTATTCTCTACTGTCTGACCGACTCTTCATTTGTATGGCAGGCTGAGAGGTGGTCGCGAGTGACCCGGGTGGCCCTAATCGGGTCACTTCCTTCAGTTGGCGCCCGAACAGGGACTCCATGGGGCTGACCCATCCTCGCCCGCGGACGGGTGAGGAGGACGGGGCCACGTCGGGTCGGATCGGGGATCACTGCACGATAGAGCCTAGTACTCGCAGCTGCCCCACCTGTCTGATAGGGCGGTGCCTCGCCCACTGGTCATCCCGGCTGGGGTCCTGAAAGGCGAAACCCTTGGATCTGACCGTATGGTCCGAAGAGTCGGCAGTGGAGAATAGATTTGTTCGACCTGTGTGCACCAGGTGAGTTTGTCTTGGTTCTTTGTGAATACGGCGCCTTTTTGAATAATATTTGGTATGGTCTGAGGACCATTTGATTTGTACTTGGTAGGTCTGCGGACCGATTTGGATACAGAGTGTCTGCGGACACTTTGCTAGGCAACATAATGGATTTGGCTTACTTTTGAAAATGCCTGAGATCTGGCCGGTTTTTGGTTTTGTGGTGTCGACTCTGGTTTGTCTCTTTGGTGCAGTCTGAGGACTGACTTTTGGTTTTCTTTGTTTGATACGGTCTGAGGACCGACCTTTTGAAAGATATTTGTGAATTTTTAGTCTGGCACGAATAGTGAACTTGTCCCCTCTTAAGATGCCCTGTTTGAGCAAGTTGTGTTGTTTGGGGTGCTGCTGTTGTTCCCCTGATGCTCGACTGGAGGAAAGGCAACCTGCGCCTCCGGAAGGCACCCCAAACTTTGATATGTATGTTAAGCACAGCCTTGGCCCTATTATGTTTAGTACATTATGGCACAAATATACGAGGGACAATGCCGAGTTGCAGTGGCCGCTAACAGGTACCTTTGATGAACAAAAACTGAATTTCTTGCAGGATAAATTGTTTGCCATACGAAGTAGGCAGTCGATGTTTGATTATCTTCAGTTATTGTATTGTATTGTATTGTAATTGCATTTATATAGCGCTTACTAACCCTGACGAGGCGTTGAAGCGCTTTTTCGGCGAGTAGCACGCTACTCCGGGACCCATAGAGGACCAGTGTTGAATTAGTATAGTGAAACATGCAAGTAAATTTTAAGTGGTGGATAGGTTAGTCAGTTATTTGGATTTGGAAGGATAGCAGAAGGATAGAAGAGGGGAAAAAAAAAAAGCTTTGTATTTATATAGTGCTTGTTACCCCTGATGGGGTGTTGAAGCACGCTACTCCGGAAACCCATAAAGGATTAGTGCTGAATTAGTATGGTGAAATATGAAAGTAATTTGAGTGGTGGGTATTAGTCAGTTATTTGGAGTGAGAAGGGTAGCGGAGGGATAAAAGGGAAGAAAGGTTTGCATTCATGTAGCACCTGTTACCCCTGATGGGTGTTGAAGTGCTTTTCTGGCGAGTAGGACGCTACTCCGGAACCCATAAAGGATTAGTGTTGAAAATTAGTATAGTGAAGTATGAAGTAATTTGAGTGGTGGATATGTTATTCAGTTATTTGGATAGAGAAGGGTAGGTTGCGGGATAGAAGAGGGAAAGAGGTTTGTATTTAAATAGCGCTTGCTACCCCTTGAAGGGGTTTTGAAGCGCTTTATTGGCGAGTAGCACACTACTCTGGAACCCATAAGGATTACTGTTGAGTTAGTATGGCGAAACATGAAAGTAATTTGAGTGGTGGATATGTCAGTTATTTGGATTGAGAAGGGTTGGGGAGGGGTAGAAAAGGGAAAAAGGTTTGCGTTTATATAGCGCTGGTAACCCTGATGGGGTGTTGAAACGCTTCATTGGCGAGTAGCACGCTCCTTTGAAACCCATAAAGGATTAGTGGTGAATTAGTATAGTGGAATATGGAAATTGAGAAGTGAACGTGTTAGTCTGTTATTTTGATTGAAAAGGATAGTGGAGGGACAGAAGAGTGAGATTTTTTTTTTTTTTAGGTCAGTGGGAGGAGGCTTTTGGATGAGTAAAAAGGGGTTTTTGAGGGGAAGAGTCAGAGGGGAGAGTTTATAAAGGTTTGTTTTGGGGGATCGGTATAGTAAAAAGAGGTGTCAGATGATGCAAGGAAGGTAGAGTAGGAGAGAGTCTAGAAAGGGTTATTTTGGGATCATAGTATTGGTATGGGATAAATGAGAGAGTGGATGTAGAGGATATATTGATAGATGTATAGGGTGAGAGATAGGGTAGTGCATTGGAAAGAGTAGTAGAAAGAAGTTTGAGATGAGTCAGAAGGTTGGGCCAGAGGATATATTGAGAGAAGTATAGGCTTAGAAATAGGGTAGTGCATTTGAAATGCTAAATTAGAAGAAAGTGATAAATATATAGATCCATAAGTACATTGAAAGTATATAGATGCATAAAGGAGGTAAGTATATATAGATTAAAGATATTGATAGAGGTACAGGATGAGAAATAGGGTAGTGCATTGGATATGTTTTTCAGGAGAAAGGTAACAGACACACAGATCCAAGTACATGGAAGGTACATAGATGCACAATGGAAGTAAGTACATGTAGACCAAAGATGATTTTTATTTATTTATTTACAACAACATAATTATTCTATATGTTTATACAAAGCAATACACAAAGATAGGTACATATCTATAGTGAAAATAAATGCTTATATACAGAGGAATATGCTGTTAAATTTCTGTTTGCGTATGGTGCTTATGTGGGGAAGAGCCAATTCTGGAGTAGTTTTCTGAAGATAAGGTGGTTGTCGGTGGATCTTATGTTGGGGGTAATGAGTTCCATAGTTTGGCTGCTTGAACAGAGAAGTATGTGCCACCCATGGTTTTTTTCTTGTATCTTGGGATTTTGAGGCGAGATTAAGCCCGGGCGTAGTTTGCGTAGTAGCACTTCACGTAGCTACGTGAAGTACAGCTTCAACTACACGTAGCTATGCAAATTGCATAGTGCGCAGCTGTGTGCTTGACTGCACTGTACAATAATTACCAAAAGCAAACTTGTACAGTGCAAGTTAAGATAAAATAAATATCTCTGTCTTTATATGCTAAAAATGCATATAGTCATTTCACTAAAGTGAAAACAAAAGTTAACAAGCAGTGAGAGAGGTGATGATTTTGGTATCCTCACTAACTTAGGGAGAGAACCAAGCAGATGTCTTGAAAACAAAAAGCACATCTTATTGAATGATTAGGTGGTGGTCCCATCCTCTTAGGACCACCCCAAGCACAGTTATTGGCAAAAATACAATCCCAACCAAAGGCCCTGCAAAGCATTATGGGACGAGATTAGCAGTGGGCAGTGAATATTATAGTGTCCAATATCAAAATAATTCTACAAAGAGCTGCAGTTCAACTAGTCGTTACTAGGTGTCGTCCCTCAAGAGTGAAATGCAAAAGTATTGAAAACCTTTCATGAAGCTTTTGCATTTGACTCGTGAGGGACGACACATAGTAACGACTAGTTGAACTGCAGCTCTTTGTAGAATTATTTTGATATTGGACACTATAATATTCACTGCCCACTGCTAATCTCGTCCCATAATGCTTTGCAGGGCCTTTGGTTGGGATTGTATTTTTGCCCATAACTGTGCTTGGGGTGGTCCTAGGAGGAAGGGACCACCATTGAATCGTTCACATGATATGCTTTTTGTGTTCAAGGCATCTGCTTGGTCCTCCCCTAGGTTAGGGGAACTCCAAAATCATCACCTCTCTCATTGCTTGATATTTTATTGTCAAAATTCATTTTTGTGAATTGGTTATGTGCTTTTTAGCATAAAAAATTGCTTTATCAAAGCATTTGAAGGAGTTTATTATACTCCTGCTACGCTACGTTTATTAGCACGTAGGTTCCTTTGTTGAATGTGTTTGGTGATTTTATTCCTGATGAAGAGCGGTCCCATCCCATGTATTGCTTTGTGGGTGATACAAAGTAGCTTGAACGTGGATCTTCTGGCAACCGGTAACCAATGCAGGGCTTTCAAGGCAGGTGAGATGTGGTCTCGCGGCTTGATATGCAAGAGTAGTCTGGCAGCCGAGTTCTGAATCCGTTGTAGTCTTTTCATGGTCGTTAAAGGTGATCCGTGGTAGAGGCTATTGGCGAAATCGAGTTTGGATAGAACAAGGGAGATGGTAGCTTGGACCTTGTGTGGAAATCCCAAATGAGGGAAAATTCGTCGCAGCGTTTTTATAGTGACAAAGCTTGATTTTGCTAGTTTGTCCACTTGGGCATTCATCGACACCTTGGAGTCCATGGTTATTCCGAGGTTTCTTACTTCCTTTGATAATTTAGGTGGTGATCCCAGTTCATCAGGCCAGGCGGCAAGCGGGTCGTAATGTTTCCAATCGCCACACGTGAGTATTTCCGTTTTTGAAGCATTCAATTTGAGATGGCTCCAAGTCATCCACTGATCCACGGCTCTGAGACAACTGAAAATTGGGCATTTTTCAATGTCTTTGGGGCATTCCAGTTGAAGGAGTATTTGCGTGTCATCTGCATAGTTATAGCACGTGAGGTGAAATTGATTGATCAGTACTGGTAATGATTTCATGTAGATGTTGAAAAGCATGGGTGAGATGATAGAACCTTGAGGGACCCCTGCTTTTGTGGAGTATGGTTTGGACGAGAAAGGTGGGGTATGGATGACATTAGTTCTGTTTCGAAGGTAGGACGCGATCCAGTCTAGAGCAGTTCCCTCTATGCCGGCTTCATAGAGTCTTTGTTTCAGAGTGTCATGGTCAACCGTGTCAAAGGCAGCCGAGAGGTCCAAGAGGAGTAGTGCAGCAACCCCGCTGCAGTCAACTGTATTCTTCAGGTCATCCCAGATGGCAAGAAGGGCAGATTCAGTGCCTCTTCCCGGACGGAATCCTGTTTGGACGTCTGAGAGTATGTCATTCTCTTCAATGAATTGTGACATCTGGGCGAACGCTGCTCTTTCTATCAGTTTGCCCAGGAAAGGTCCATTTGTAATGTGTCTGTAGTTATCAGGGTTCAGCGGGTCCAAGTTTGTTTTCTTCAGCAAAGGGCGTATGTGTGATTTTTTGAGTTCTTCTGGAAATATTCAGCTAGTTAAGGAATCGTTGATGATTCTTCTTACTGGAGTGGCAGCAGAGGTTGTTAAAAGAATTGTCTTGAAAGTTTGTGGTGGACAGGGGTCAGAAGGGCTGCCGGTAGGCCTGCTTGCTTTGACCAGGTCCATAAATTCATTGTGTGAGATGTGTTGGAAGGAACGGAGAGGCTGGGTTAGAGTATTCTTGGATTCTTGTTTTGTACAGGGGTTAGTGCTGGTGCTCTGTTTCTGTTTTAAGTACGAGTCCAATGTGTCTGCTTTGTCTGTGTAATGATTTTCCAGTTTGTCTGTGAAATCTTGAGTAACAGGATGAGTTCCTTCTAGGCAATTTGGTTTGCGAAATTCATTGAGTATTTTATAGAATTCTTTATTTGCACATTTAGCATTTTGAATTCTGTCTGAATAGTACCTTTTCTTGGCTTTTTTGATAGCTGACTTGTATAATCTGCTAATTTTTTGTAGGTGACGTTTATCTTGTTTGGCGTTTGTTTTGAGCCAGGTACGTTGCAGCTTTCTAATTTGTTGTTTTGTGTCTTTTATTTCTACGTTTCTCCAAGGCGCTTTTTTTCTTTTGTGCTGTTGTGTGGTTTTGAGTGGTATCAGGATGTCAAAAGCTTCCTGTAGCCACTCATATAGATTTTGAACCGAAGTTATTGTTTCCAGATTTGTACTTGATGTTAGTTGTGTTTGTAAGTGTTCCAAATTGAGTTTGTTCCATGGCCGATAGGTGGATGGATGTAAGCTAGTTTTAGGTGAGTCCCTTAATGTTGTTTTATGTTGGAAAGCAAGCAAGTGGTGGTCTGACCATGTGACTGGAGTTATAGTTTGAAAGGTAACTAGTTCAGTATTAGCAAAAATGACATCTAGGATATGTCCAGCGATGTGTGTGGGTTTGTGGACAATCTGATGCAGGTTCAGTGCGTCTAGGCCAGTGATTATTGTTTTTGGATGGGTCATATTGGGTTTGTCAAACCAAATGTTGAGGTCACCCAGAACGCATAAGTTGGAGTGTATTGTTATCAGGTTTGAAACTGTGTCTAGAAGTGCGTCTGGGAATGTCGCCTTGCTAGGTGGAGGTCTGTAAAGGAGCAGGAAGTTACAGGAGGAAGACGGTGTAGTATTGCATCTTGTTAGAAGAGCCTCACAAATCTTTATGGAGATGTCATCAACTTTAGTGATATGTAATGTTTGCCTGAACACAACAGCTAGACCACCTCCTTTTTTGCCTATATGATTTTGGGTGATCGTTTGATAGCCTAGAGGAATGGCTTCATGCAGGACTGGAGCCATATCATCTCCCAACCATGATTCAGTTATGAATAGTATATCTGGTTTTGCATCTGTGAGAAGGTCGTAGACGTGATGTTTGTTTTTAAGAGAGGGATCGAGCATTTATTAGTAGACAGTTTAGAGAATGGCCTTTGGTGATAGTGAGACTTTGTTTTGTAGTAGAGTGAACAGTATTGTGTGTGTTTGTAGCAGGTGTGTTTTTAGTGCTGGCATTAGCTGTATTAGGATAGCAATCGTGTAGCTATTCTGTATCATGTTCCTCATCCACCATGCTAAGAAGGCATTTTGATGGGTCTGCGTGTGTATGTGGTGGAGATGGTGTTTGAGAGTGAGTTGGTGTGCTATGTTGTTTTCGTGGTGTAACATTGTTGTGCAGTAGACATGGGGAAGCAAAGTTGTGAGGTGAGACACGTCGCTTATGTTGTTTGCGTGTGTTTATGGTGGAAGGTGTATGAGTCAGGGTTGGTGGTGCAGCATGTGGGTCATGTAGTAAGGTTCTAAATTGTCCAATGGATGAGAGGCGGTTAGAAGAAAGTTGCTGTGTTGCTGTATCTGTGTTCGGTGTGGTGGAAGAGAGAAAGCTTGGCATTGGAGTTTGTTCCTTTGTGTGGTTTGAAAGGTGGGTGTATGTTTGTATTTTGTGATGGTATGTATTTTGACATGTTGCGCTTTGAAGATCTTGTTGCGCTGGTGTGTGTGATATGTTTTGTTTTTGAGGAGTAGTGAAAAGGGGTGCTGGTGTATTTGTTTCTTGCAATGGATTTGGTTGTGTAGTATTATGGCAAAAGGAAGCTAGGAAAAAGATGAATGAAAGCAGAAAAAGAGGCCCAAAGAGGAAAGATGCAGACAGTGACCCAGAAAGCAGTAGCGTATGATAGAGAGAAAATAGAAAAAGGTATAGAGTGTGCTGATAGGAAGTTCCGATTGCAATGTGACAAATCATATGTTGCCCGAGAGGAAGGCGATACATTTGTGGAGGAACTGTTAGACACTCGACCTCCACCTCCGTATGCCCCGCGGAAAATATACCCTGCTGTCCCGCCACTCCAGTCTTCCGCCCCTCCTGCCTCCACCTCTGGTTCTTCTGCTCTTGACCTGGCTGCTTCGGCTACAGCATCTCCTGCTCTTTCTCTGGCTTCACATGCCGCGGCTGCCACGGCTGCAAGTCTCCCTGCTACGCCTATTGTTTCAGCTTACTCTCTCTCTCCATCCCTCACACCCTCAACACAGCCATTAATAACTCTGGTGCCTGCCTCTTCAGCTATTGTGTCTTCCCCGCATCTCCCATCCCCGACCTTGCTGAGCATTGGGACGCCGGAGCGTGGACTGGACGAAGGGGACTGGGCGACTGCATGGGAGCGAAGGGGGCGGGTGCTGATTTGATCTGATGTGGGAGATGCAGAGAAAAAGATGGTAGCTAATCAGGCTGCCCAGTGGCCTCGGAATCCGATTTACAGCGTGGAGGATGTGTGGAGTGTGTTGAAAGAGTATGAACCGTTTGTACAGCAGCATGCCCTCAAGCATATGTCGGCTACGTTGATTGGGTTGTGGGAACAGTGTTTCAATGGTGTCGCGCCTCAGATTATTTATTACATCCGGGACCGTATGCTGCTGACATGGCCCCTAATGACGTTTTTAGTAATGTTGCAACACTGATTGGCTATCGAGCCAGGTTGCATCAGAAGAGCCCGACAACGGGGTCCCAGTTTCCAATGAGGGAAGTACATCCGACTTTTCACCCTGAGATACCGGAGCTGCATGATCAGCATGATGCTGTTGTCAGACAGCGAGTAGAGGCCCGCTTTCAAGAACAATGGGTTTATACTCCATGGAAAAGGAGTGAGATTTTGTCTCTCAAGACTCAGTTACCCGACCCTAGGAAAAATCCGACTGCATATTATAAAGAATTGACAGAGGCTGCATCGTCGACGTTGGTAGACATTGAGATGTTTTTTGGTTTGTTGGTACCCGTCGATATTTGGCGGCAGGTGCATACACAGGATCATGTTGTGGAATTGGGTGGAACTTGGGACGAGATCAAAGCATGGGACAAGGAGAAGAAGCCTGGTGAGAAGCCTAAGGCTGAGATACTAGCTTTGCCAGGTCGTATTATTACTTACATGCACTCTCTTATCCCACCTAGAAGAGTAGATTGGGACAAGTTAACAGCATGTCGTCAGAAGAAAGATGAAAGTGTATCTGATTTTTTTACTAGGTTTGAAGGTGTGTTTTTGGATTTCAGCGGACAGGATTTGTCAATGGAAGGAGGTGTACGATTGTTCGTTTACAGATTTGTTACGAACCTGCTTCCCGAGATCGCGACTCGGTTACAGGCTTCGGAGAGCACTTGGACTACCTCCTCCCCATCAGTGATATTGAGTATGGCACAGTATTATGAGCATAGAGAGAACGAAGAGAAGGAGAAGGTGGAAAAGAAAAACAAGGAGTTAAAGACGAAAGTGTTGATGCAGCAGGTATCTAGGGGGAACGGTAGAGCACGCGGCACTGGTCCGGCCCGACAGCTGCCCCGCGTTAGCAGAAATGCTGCGCCTATGGGGCCGAATCAGTGTGCATATTGTAAGGAGGAGGGACACTGGCACAGTCAGTGCCCGGCGTTGTTGCAGAAAGTCGTGGCCCCTAGAGGACGGGATTCTCGTGGACGGGGTCGTGGAGTAGGGGGTCATGACGGGGGGCAGGCAGATGAGACGTCGCAGGGCCGCTCTGATCAGAACTATTTTGATGATCCTCGAGGGAAGCAGTATTATCATGATGACTATGATTTGGACGAAGTGACGGGGTTGGCTCTTGTTTCAAATTACCGGATGGCACAACAACTGCGGCATGTGCCATCACTACCTTACACGCAGAAGTCGAGACATCACAAGTTTCCTATCAATCGGCCCAAGCTGCAGAGTTAGTTGCCCTTCTTCGAGCTTGTGAGCTAAGTGAGGGACTGACTGTCAATATTTATACTGACAGCCAGTACGCCTTTGGAGTTGCCCACAATTTTGGGCGGCTCTGGGCGGAGAGGGGATTCCTGACTTCACACGGGTTAAAGATCCAGAATGGCCCATTGATACACAGGCTTTTGTCAGCCCTGACACTCCCCAAAAAGTTAGCAATAGTGAACTGCAGTGCCCACAAGGCAATTACTGATGATGTGGGGAGGGGAAATGCATTTGCAGATCAAAGAGCTAAGGAGACAGCTCGAACAAAGATGAAAAAGATATTTGTGGCAGGTCCTGCTAGATGGGTACCCGAAGTAACTATGTTTGAGGATACACTGGATAGTGTTAAAGAAATACAGAGTGAGGCAACGATTGAGGAGTTAGCAACATGCAGGAAAGCACAGCACGTTTAGACGAGGATGGGTGCTGGAAGGATAAGTCAGGAAAGCAAAAGTGGATGCTGCCGGACGCCTATGTCCTCCCTGTAGTCACTATGGCGCAAGGGCCAGCTCACATTAGCGCCAAAGATATATGCAAGCTACTAGACCTTGTGTGGCAGAATGATAACATCCCCAAGACCGCTGGTCACTTGGTAAAATATTGTATGGTATGCATGATGTATAATCCTGGAAAAGGCACTCCTACACCCCCTGGTAATTTTGCACCCCCTTCTTTCCCCTTTGAAGTCCTTCAGATGGACTACATTGAGATGGAACGGGTCAATAATTTGAAATATGTGTTAGTGGTTGTTTGCACATTCAGTAAATGGGTTGAGGCATACCCCACTAAGGAGAATACAGCCTTGGCGACGGCAAAAGCCCTCCTGAAGGAGTTTTTCCCTCGCTTCGGTTTACCCTGTTTGATCTGGAGTGACAATGGCAGTCACTTCAATTCAAAAGTCATCCAGCTGGTGTGTGTGATGGGCTACACATCAGGCAGAAGTTCCATGCTGCACACCACCCCCAGTCAGCAGGTTTGGTTGAGAAGTACAATGGTACTCTCAAACTGAAAATGGCAAAAATTCAGGAAAGCACAGGATTGGAGTGGCCAGATGCTTTACCGTTAGCTCTTCTGTCAACTAGAGCTACGGCTCACACTAGGACAGGATTGTCCCCGTATGAGGTTGTGTTCGGCCGCTCAGCAAATGTTTGTGGCGTCCCGCGACCAAAACGCTTTTCAGAAATTGAGTATCCTCTGTTAGTGGATTATCCTTAGGAATTGACTAGAAATTTGCGTTCTATTCATCAACAGATTCAAGACACATTGCCACCGCAAACAGAGGGGCCCGGGCATGATATCCGACCTGGTGACTTCATCCTTGTGCGGCATTTCCACAGGAAAGGAAGTCTGGAGCCCTGTTGGAAGGGGCCACTGCAGGTACTCCTCGCCACCAGGAGTGCTGTGAAGGTGACTGGTCGGAAGAACTGGATCCACACCAATCACTGCCGCAAGGTGCTGTTGCCTCTCCCCTATGATCGGTGGGTGATCGATGGCATAGGTGACCACAAGACGGAGAAAGTGCCACGCTTCATCCCTTTTTTGGATGCCCGACTGACGTGGGTGCAAACGGAGGAGGAGAACGATGCAGTGTTAAATGAGGCGTGCCCCCTGAAATAAGGGTCATCCAGGATTCTCCTTCACCTGGCCCACAAGTGCTTGAGCCCCAGTCCCTTGGCCCCTCTGAATTTGAGCCCCTATTTACTGATCACTCTGTGCCCGGAGTGGTTAGGTACAATTTGCGTCCCCGACGGAGGGACAGTGCACCAAAGGAAAAGTCAGATTAGTAGGGATGGACTGCGAGGATGAAGAATAGGGTGCATGTACCCTGTCTGTGGTACCAACGATAGCTCAGGGAAAGGGAGATTGGTGCATTGTCCAAGACACTGAACAGGATAAGCTGAGGGTGTCTTCCCGAAAGGGGGGGTGCCCTATCCTGGACGACGTGGGATTTCTTCAACGGGCCGCGATTGCGCTGCCCCACCGTAGATGAACAATAGGAGTCTGCCAGCGAGGCTCAGATGGACGCTGGGAACTTTTTGCCCATTCTCTTGTTTACTTGTCACCAACCCCATTGCATTGCGTTTTTCCCTCTGATCACCATGTATCCTTTTGGTCGCCCAATTGGTGAGGAGGAACAGCCTTTTGCAGCACCACGTTCGGAGAAGGATGGGGTTGGTTGGCCCAGTTGGTCAAAAAGGGGTAAAATGATTTTTATAGTGATTGTCCTGATTTTCCTAATAGCAATACTTGGAATAATGTGGTTTGTAGAAGAAAAATATCCTGTGCACTCTTTAATTGTACGACACCTGTTCCCCCTGAGCATATGTTTGTCACCCTGGCTCCTCACAAAGGTGAACATAGAAAAACATATGTAGATAACATGTTCCTCCAAATGTTGCATCAGGCCCACGGTACGTCCAATGTCACAAATTGCTGGATTTGTGGGTTGCTCCCTTCTGTAACACACAAGAATGATGTACTACTGCCCATGCCTTTTTCTTACCTCGCAAGCAGCGAGGGATGGTTTCAGCTCTTTACTATGGTATACACTCATTATCATTCTTATACTATGAATATGACATTAGCCAATTCTAAAACTGTCTTAGAGTAGATACGTGTACATCAGGGGTTTACCCCAGGGGAGCAAGGGACACCAGATACATTGTCCACGACAGCTTGCATGAATGTGTACGAAAGAGAACAAAATGTAACATGGCTTCAAAATGAAATGTCCGATTTCTGGGGTTTCAATGTCACTGAATATTTCAAGTCCTTTCAAATATGTAATATTACTCATGATGTGGCAATGCCAGTGCCGGTGGTCAACACAACCGCGAGTTTCTGTGTAAAAGGGAAAGGAAATGTCCGGGTGGGGGAGAGTCATTGCAATTACACCTATGTACTGAGCACTGCAAATAGCGCACCTCTGCTGCCCCCTCACAATGTCTATTTTGTATGCGGGTCCCAGGCCTATGTTTGGCTTCCTCTGGGATGCTCTGGAATATGCCTTGTGCGGCATTTCCAGAGGAAAGGAAGTCTGGAGCCCTGTTGGAAGGGGCCACTGCAGGTACTCCTTGCCACCAGGAGTGCTGTGAAGGTGACTGGTCGGAAGAACTGGATCCACACCAATCACTGCCGCAAGGTGCCGTTGCCTCTCCACTATGATCGGTGGGTGATCGATGGCATAGGTGACCACGAGACGGAGAAAGTGCCACGCTTCATCCCTTTTTCAGATGCCCGACTGACGTGGGTGCAAACGGAGGAGGAGAACGATGCAGTGTTAAATGAGGCGTGCCCCCTGAAATAAGGGCCATCCAGTGTAAGAGGGTAGGATCTGCTTCACATGGTTACCCCCACTTTTTGCTGATGCTTCACTGTTTTTCGACTTTAGTCTGGCTGGGGCCCTGCTAATCAGAACCCCAGCCTAGCTGCTTCCTCTCTAAAATGGTTTCCATGTGCCTTAGGCACATCTCTGATTGGAATCTGGAGTGCCCTTATAAGTCCCTAGTATATGGTATACTATGTTCCCAGGGCATAGGTACCTCAGAGGCCTACCAGGGGCTGCAGCATGTATTGTGCCACCCCTGGAAGGCCATCCAAAATGACACCACAGGTCTGCTACTGCAGCCTGGGTAAGGTGGTGCATGCACCCCTTACAGTGGTATAGGCTACCTATATCACTACAATTGCACACACATATAAACCTATAAGTCACTCCTATTGCAGGCCTTTACAATCCTGAAGGCAGAGTGCGTGGTTTTTATGTGAGAGGGTGCCCCTGCATGAGCAGGGCCCCTCTGCAGCGTTCGGAGTCAATCCTCTGATGCTGTTTGTGGTGCAGCCTGACCATATACTCTTAAGTACATTATATCCTCGCGGTAAATGCTAACTTTGGGATGGCTGCACAGAAACATGTCGTGTTTGGTGTCAAACATCTTGGAATACTACCCCCCCGCCAATTCTGGCGGCGGGGGTAGCATTCCACCCTTCTAGAGGGAGAGACATGTACAGACCGGGCTACCCGGTAACTTCTTTCCAGAGCCCTGGGGGCACATTTGGTGTCCCTGTGCATATGCCAGTTCAAACCGGTTGCAGGGGCTACCTGCCCCTGCTCTGGCGAGAAACTGGACAAAGGGAAGGGGTGTAACCACCCCTCTTCCCTGACCCTCCCATAGGTGGGTCCCCAGAGTATGTCCAACCCCCTAACTTTGTATAAGTATGGGACCCCTGTCCTTAGGACTTTAGATTAACCTGGACGAAACTCTGACACTGAATCCTGGACTTTCGACGCTCTACTTGAAGATTAGAGGACTGAAGAATCTCCCTTGGGGTCAAGGAGTGACTCCCCTGCTTGGCAGGCACCTAAAAGCAATTGTCCGGTCTGCATCACTGAAGCTCCCGCCGGACGCCGAAGTCTTTGCATCACCAGAGGTGGATTTCCAGACTTCCCCGAGGCTGCCCTGAGTCCCCAGCAAAGCTGAGGCCCATAGCTATCGTGGGTAACGTGGAACCATGACCCCTGGACACCGAGCACATTTGCAAGTGCATCCTCTTCCTGGTCTCCCACAAAGTTGTGCTTTGGGCTCCGAGTAGCCCCCGCCTCCAGCACCGAATGCACCGAAGATCACTGGCCTCCACTCCACGAGTGTCCTGCAAGCCAGCTCCAAGTGCGTCCACTCGAGGCTCCTTCGCGGTTGCTAGTCCGTTGGCTAGTGGGCCCTCCCGAAGGCAACTCTTCTTCTGCTTGGGCTTTCCTGGTTGCTCCAGACGTGCCCTGATTTACCCTCGCTGGGTGAGTCCCTCAGACCTTGCTGGTCTGTACCACTGTCCTTCTTCTATTTCCACGTGACTTGCCGTTGCCAAGGCTTGTTGGGTCCAATCTGGTCGTCGACACACCTGCAATCGACAAACATCGTGGGGCAGCTCGAATCCAGCTCCTGGTCATCGTCGACACCTCCTGGACCTCGTGGCTGAAGAGTCACGACGACTGTCAACCTACCGGAAGCACCCGACATCGGTGGGCATCTGCTCATCGCCTTCCTGGTCACTGGCTAGTGACCCAGACTCTGTCCCCTCTGCTTTCAGGTTCTTCAGATCTTCGATCCACCTTTGGATCCACCCGAACACTTTCGACTTGGTCGCCAGCAGCACTTTGCAGCAGATCGCCATTGAAAACGATGACGAAACCCGACCCCGAAAGACACCTATGCACCCGGCTTCCCTGGGTGAGGTAACTCGAGTACTCCGGTGCTCCCGTGGGTATAGACTCTAGAACAACCTAGTTCTAAAGGGGTTTGCTCCAAGTCCTCCTCTAAGTGTCCTTTTTCTTTAAAACTCCAACCGCGACATTCCCCATAGAAGTCAACGGCGGCTCGCGGCAGTGTTCTCACACTGCACGCGTCCCCCGTGGGTCCCCTGTGTCACTACCTTGGGTGGTTCCTTGAGGGCCAAGCACTTCTACAGGCTCTAGGCCTTGTGTCTAGCTCAATCGTGGTTCTTATACCACTTTATTGGTATATGGTTTGGTACGCCCCTAGGGCTCAAACGTGTATTTGTGCTATTACTGTTGATAACTGACTTGTAACTTATGTACTTCGAACTCTAGCCTCATAAAGAGACTAGAGGGGTGTGTTTAAGACTAAATACATATATTTTAAATATATACCTGGTGTGGTCCTCTTTCATTTGGTCACTCAAGAGATTATAGACTGGTAAAACAAGCTGCTTTACATTCCTTCAAGACTTAGCCTGAAAGCTGCTCTCCATAGCTACCACTAGGATAGCTTTCAATAAAGGTTGTCTTTAACCTATCTCCAATAAGGGGTTGTTTGGACTGGTGCAAGGTGCCCACTATAATTAGTGGACAGCATATACCAGGCCAACTTCTCACATTGGTGTGCAGCGTGTGGGATTCCAGCTTGCTATTGTTTTACCAGATAATCTCAATTGAATTGATCAACTGAAAACCACTAAGGGTACCTTAGGTACATATAAAACAAGCTTAGGATACAGTAAGTTCTACTGAACTTAGAGTTGTGTGTTAAGGGATAGCACACCCTTTCTACAACTCAAGAGAGTTTAGTAGGCCACACTAGAGTAGGTAGTGCATACACCACACCACACTAGTAATGTCTTCAGGCCCAGGAACCAGTGGGTCCCAGCCAGAAGCCAATGGGCTTCTTCCCTCCAAGTATGATAATCTCCCATTCTTGGAATTGAGAGCATTAAGCACTGCTAGGAAACTGAAGACAGGCAAAAGTGCCAACACCCAACGCCTCATAGAGGTACTCCTGCTGGATGATCTCAGAAGACTACCAGGTTCCGAAGGGGTAGGCAGACAGGGTGGGGCAGAAGATGAGGAAGGGGCCAGGGATGAAAATAACCAGGACCCAACCTCTGAAACTGGCCAGGAAGGTGACAATGACCTTGACCTGGAAAATGCAGCTACTCCTGAGGATGAGGAGGAGGATCAGAATGACCTCCCCTTTGTCCCCCCAGGAAGAGTTGTGAGTGTGCCCAGAAGGCCTAGATCTCCTTCTCAGGAGTCTAACCACTCTGACACCTCAGTAGGGACCTCTGTTTCCTCTCATAGGAGGGAATCCTCCAGTGAGAGGAAAGAGAGACTGCTCAAGTATGGAGAAGCTCAGTTGAGACTCAGAAGAGAGCAGTTGGCTATAGACAGGGAGTCCCTAGAGCTTGAAAGGCAAAGAAAAAGTTGGGACTAGAGTCCCATGGTGGCAGCAATTTCCCCAGAGATAGGGAAAGGTCTTATGACCATAGAAACCTGAGCAAGATTGTCCCTCCCTACCAGAGTGGGGATGACATCCACAAATGGATTTCTGCACTGGAGAGGGCCTGTAAAGTACAGAGGGTCCCTCAGGAGCAGTGGGCAGCAATTTTGTGGCTCTCCTTTGCAGACAAAGGTAGAGATAAGCTCCTCACTGTTAGAGAGGAGGATGCTGACAATTACAAAGTCTTGAAGAGTGCTCTGATTGAGGGGTTTGGCCTAACCACTGAACAATACAGGTTAAAGTTCAGAGATACCCAAAAAGCACAGACTCAAGACTGGGTGGACTATGTGGATTGTTCTGCTAAGGCTCTGGAAGGTTGGTTGATGGGCAGTAAGGTATGTGACTTCACAGGATTGTACAATCTTATCATGAGGGAGCAGATTCTTAATAACTGTCAAAATCAGCTGTTGCATCAGTACCTGGTGGACTCTGATCTGACCTCTCCCCAAGAATTGGGAAAGAAGGCAGACAAATGGGTCAGAACCAGGGTGAGGCAGAAAGTACAGAACCAAGGTGGTGACCCTAAGAAGCAAGATTCTAAAAACTCTGATAAGGGTGGGGAGAAGGGTAAAGACCAGAAGTCTTCACAAGGCCCCCAAAAATCTTCTTCAGGTGGGGATTCACAGTCTAACAAGGGAAAAGGCCAAAAGAAACCATGGTGCAAAGCCGGTAAGCAAAAGACACACTGGACCAGTGATTGCACCAAGTCCAAAGACTCTATTCCAGCCCCCACCAATGCCCCTAAGGCACCTGTTCCCCCTAGTGCAGTTACAATTGGTGGTGGGAGTACACAGGCGAAGGGTTTAGCAGGGTTGACCCTGGGTAATGAGATGAGCTCTGGCCTAGTCAGAGAACTCACTCAGGCTGTCCTAGTCTGTGATGGAGGCATGGATGTGACCTCCTCTGTGAGTCCCAGTAATCTGGGCAAGTACAGGCTACAGCCCTTAATCAATGGAAAAGAGGCTTTGGCATTTAGGGACACAGGGGCAAGTGTCACCATGGTGACACAAGACCTTGTGGATCCTGGGCAGATTATACTTGGTGAGATGTACCAAGTGACCAATGCTAGCAATGTCAGAACAGACCATACTCTGGCAGTTGTTAACTTCTCCTGGGGAGGGGTAACTGGCCTTAAAAAGGTTGTGGTGAGTGCAAACCTACCAGTGGAATGCTTGCTTGGCAATGATCTTGAAACTTCAGCTTGGGCAGAAGTGGAGGTCAGGACACATGCAAAAATGCTGGGGATCCCTGCAGATGTGTTTGCTGTGACCAGGTCACAGAGCAAGATGTCTAACACTGAACAGGCCTTGGATCCTGGAAAAATGGACCAAGTGCCATCCAAGAGGAGGAGTAGTAGGGTTAAGGCAGTGCCTTCCCCCTTGCCTCAGAAGGAAGATCAGTCTCTTGAGGGGGATGATCTCAGTCCTGAGGAAGGAACTGTCCCAGAGGAGCTTGAACCTGACCAGGTTGAGTTCTTGGGGACAGGGGGCCCTTACAGGGCAGATCTGAGCCAGGAGCAGCAGAGCTGCCCCTCTCTTGAACCCCTCAGACAGCAAGCTGCTGCTGAGGCTGCTGGGAATGCTAGTGGTCCCCATATAGTGTATTGGGATGATGGACTCTTGTACTCAGAGTGTAGAGACCCAAGCCTGGTGCCACCAGGAGGTTGGTTATACCTCTGAAGTTCAGGGGCTTCCTATTGACCCTAGCCCATGATATTCCTCTAGCAGGTCACCTGGGCCAGAACAAGACTTGGGACAGACTTGTCCCTCACTTTCACTGGCCCCACATGTCTGAAGACACCAAGGAGTTTTGTCGCTCCTGTGTAACCTGCCAGGCCAGTGGCAAGGCAGGTGGCACTACAAAGGCCCCCTGATACCACTACCTGTGGTGGGGGTGCCCTTTGAAAGGGTGGGGATTGACATTGTTGGTCCCATGGATCCCAAAACAGCATCTGGGCACAGGTTTATTCTGGTGGTAGTGGATCATGCCACCAGGTACCCAGAGGCTATTCCCCTTAGGACCACTACAGCACCTGTGGTGGCAAGGGCCCTCCTGGGAATTTTCTCAAGAGTGGGCTTCCCTAAGGAGGTTGTATCAGACTGGGGTACAAACTTTATGTCTGGATACTTGAAAGCAATGTGGAAGGAGTGTGGAGTGACTTACAAGTTCACCACACCCTATCACCCACAATGCAATGGTTTAGTTGAGAGATTCAACAAAACATTAAAGGGCATGATTAAAGGGCTCCCAGAAAAGCTTAGGCGAAGATGGGACATACTCTTGCCCTGCCTTTTATTTGCATACAGGGAGGTGCCTCAAAAGGGGTTGGCTACAGCCCTTTTGAACTTTTGTTTGGTCACCCTGTCAGGGGTCCATTGTGCTTGGTGAAGGAAGGATGGGAGTTACCTCTCAAGCCCCCAAAGCAAGACATAGTGGACTATGTACTTGGTCTCCGCTCCAGGATGGCTGAGTACATGAAAAAGGCAACTAAAAACCTTGAGGCTAGCCAGGAACTGCAAAAAGCCTGGCATGACCAAAAGGCTGTACTGACTGTTTACCAGCCAGGACAGAAGGTGTGGGTGCTGGAGCCAGAGGCCCCAGCAGCTCTCCAAGACAAGTGGAGTGGACCCCATACCATTTTTGAACAGAAGGGTGAGGTTACCTATTTAGTAGACCTAGGAACACCCAGGAGTCCCCACAGGGTTCTCCATGTCAACAGATTGAAACCATATGTGGACAGGGCAGACATGGGCTTGCTCATGGCTACTGATGAGGGACAGGAGGAAGAGAGTGACCCACTCCCTGACCTGCTCTCACAGAACCCTGATGATGGGTCAGTGGATGGTGTAGCCTTGGCAGGCAGCCTCACTGCTCAGCAGCAAACTGATTGTAGACAAGTGCTCAATCAGTACAGACATATGTTCTCTCTGACTCCAAGTCAGACCACCTGGTGCACTCATGAAGTGGACACTGGGGACAGTCTGCCTATTAAAAATAAGATTTATAGGCAACCTGACCATGTCAGGGACTGTATCAGGACAGAAGTCCAGAAAATGTTGGATTTGGGAGTTATTGAACCCTCAGATAGCCCTTGGGCTAGTCCAGTGGTCCTTGTGCCAAAACCTCACACCAGTGGTGGGAAAAGAGAGATGATGTTTTGTGTGGACTACAGGGGTCTCAATGCAGTCACTTGGACTGATGCCCAATCAATACCTAGGGCAGATGAGCTAATAGACACTTTGGCCTCAGCCAAGTATCTAAGCACATTTGACCTGACAGCTGGCTACTGGCAGATCAGACTAGCTGATGATGCAAAGCCAAAAACAGCATTCTCAACCCCTAGTGGACATTATCAATTTGTGGTAATGCCCTTTGGTCTGAAGAATGCACCTGCCACTTTTCAGAGGTTGGTGAATACAGTCCTTACAGGTCTGGAGGCCTACAGTGCAGCATATCTAGATGATATTGCTGTCTTTAGCTCCACCTGGGAGGATCACCTGGTCCACCTCATAAATGTTTTAGAGGCCCTTCAAAAGGCAGGCCTCACTATCAAGGCCACCAAGTGCCAGATAGGGCAGAGTCAGGTTGTGTACTTGGGCCACCTTGTGGGTGGAGGCCAGGTTCAACCATTGCAGAGCAAAATCCAGACCATCATGGACTGGGTTGCTCCAACTACCCAGACTCAGGTGAGAGCCTTCTTAGGCCTGACTGGGTACTATAGGAGATTTGTCAAGGGGTATGGATCAATAGTGATACCCCTGAATGACTTAACTTCCAAGAAAATGCCCAAAAAGGTTCAGTGGACAGCTATCTGTCAAAAGGCATTTGATGACCTGAAGCAGGCCATGTGCACTGCTCCCATTCTCCAGAGTCCTGATTACTCCAAGAAGTTCATTGTCCAAACAGACGCATCTGAATTGGGGGTAGGGGCTGTACTGTCACAATTGAATGATGAAGGTCAGGATCAGCCAGTAGCTTTTATTAGCAGAAGGCTGACCCCTAGAGAGAAATGTTGGTCAGCCATAGAGAGGGAGGCCTTTGCTGTGGTTTGGGCTCTGAAGAAGTTGAGGCCATACTTGTTTGGTACTCACTTCCTTGTTCAAACAGACCACAAGCCCCTCCTATGGCTAAAACAAATGAAGGGTGAAAACCCCAAACTGCTTAGGTGGTCCATTTCCCTACAGGGGATGGACTTTACAGTGGAACATAGACCTGGGAGTAACCATGCCAATGCAGATGGACTCTCTAGGTACTTCCACTTAGAACATGAAGACTCAACTGGTCAAGGTTAGTTTAATGTCCCTACGTTTGGGGGGGTTGTGTAGGAGAGTAGGATCTGCTTCACATGGGTACCCCTACTTTTAGCTGATGCTTCACTGTTTTTCGACTTTAGTCTGGCTGGGGCCCTGCTAATAAGAACCCCAGCCTAGCTGCTTCCTCTCTAAAATGGTTTCCATGTGCCTTAGGCACATCTCTGATTGGAATCTGGAGTGCCCTTATAAGTCCCTAGTATATGGTATACTATGTACCCAGGGCATAGGTACCCCAGAGGCCTACCAGGGGCTGCAGCATGTATTGTGCCACCCCTGGAAGGCCATCCAAAATGACACCACAGGTCTGCTACTGCAGCCTGGGTAAGGTGGTGCATGCACCCCTTACAGTGGTATAGGCTACCTATATCACTACAATTGCACACACATATAAACCTATAAGTCACTCCTATGGCAGGCCTTTACAATCCTGAAGGCAGAGTGCGTGGTTTTTATGTGAGAGGGTGCCCCTGCATGAGCAGGGCCCCTCTGCAGCGTTCGGAGTCAATCCTCTGATGCTGTTTGTGGTGCAGCCTGACCATATACTCTTAAGTACATTATATCCTCGCGGTAAATGCTAACTTTGGGATGGCTGCACAGAAACATGTCGTGTTTGGTGTCAAACATCTTGGAATACTACCCCCCGCCAATTCTGGCGGCGGGGTAGCATTCCACCCTTCTAGAGGGAGAGACATGTACACACCGGGCTACCCGGTAACTTCTTTCCAGAGCCCTGGCATCACAAAATGGATGCCGCTGCCACAGACACGGGTCTGGCCTCCTGCGCTGACTGAAACTCTGGCAGGGGAGGCCTGGACAATAGGTTTCCTGTCGAAGGGAGGTGTAACCACCTCCCTAGACAGGATAGTGTGTATTGGGGCTGGGCGGGAGCACCCTCTGGTGCTTTGAAGTCCTGCACTGGGGGCACATTTGGTGTCCCTGTGCATATGCCAGTTCAAACCGGTTGCAGGGGCTACCTGCCCCTGCTCTGGCGTGAAACTGGACAAAGGGAAGGGGTGTAACCACCCCTCTTCCCTGACCCTCCCATAGGTATGTCCCCAGAGTATGTCCAACCCCCTAACTTTGTATAAGCATGGGACCCCTGTCCTTAGGACTTTAGATTAACCTGGACAAAACTCTGACACTGAATCCTGGACCTTCGACGCTCTACTTAAAGATTAGAGGACTGAAGAATCTCCCTTGGGGTCAAGGAGTGACTCCCCTGCTTGGCAGGCACCTAAGAAGCAATTGTCCGGTCTGCATCGCTGAAGCTCCCGCTGGACGCCGAAGTCTTTGCATCACCAGACGTGGATTTCCAGACTTCCACGAGGCTGCCCTGAGTCCCCAGCAAAGCTGCGGCCCGTAGCTATCGTGGGTAACGTGGAACCGTGACCCCTGGACACCGAGCACATTTGCAAGTGCATCCTCTTCTGGGTCTCCCACGAAGTTGTGCTTTGGGCTCCTAGTAGCCCCTGCCTCCAGCACCAACTGCACCGAAGATCACTGGCCTCCACTCCACGAGTGTCCTGCAAGCCAGCTCCAAGTGCGTCCACTCGAGGCTCCTTCGCGGTTGCTAGTCCATTGGCTAGTGGGCCCTCCGAAGGCAACTCTTCTTCTGCTTGGGCTTTCCTAGTTGCTCCAGACGTGCCCTGACTTACCCTCGCTGGGTGAGTCCCTCAGACCTTGCTGGTCTGTACCACCGTCCTTCTTCTATTTCCACATGACTTGCCGTTGCCAAGGCTTGTTGGGTCCAATCCGGTCGCCAGCACCCCTGCAATCGACAGACATTGTGGGACAGCTCGAATCCAGCTCCTGGTTGTCGTCGACGCCTCCTGGACCTCGTGGCTGAAGAGTCAAGACGACTGTCAACCTACCTGAAGCACCCGACATCGGTGGGCATCTGCTCATCGCCTTCCTGGTCACTGGCTAGTGACCCAGACTCTGTCCCCTCTGCTTTCAGGTTCTTCAGATCTTCGATCCACCTTTGGATCCACCCGAACACTTTCGACTTGGTCGCCAGCAGCACTTTGCAGCAGATCGCCATTGAAAACGACGACGAAACCCGACCCCGAAAGACACCTATGCACCCGGCTTCCCTGCGTGAGGTAACTCGAGTACTCCGGTGCTCCCGTGGGTATAGACTCTAGAACAACCTAGTTCTAAAGGGGTTTGCTCCAAGTCCTCCTCTAAGTGTCCTTTTTCTTTAAAACTCCAACCGCGACATTCCCCATAGAAGTCAACGGCGGCTCGCGGCTGTGTTCTCACACTGCACGCGTCCCCCGTGGGGCCCCTGTGTCACTACCTTGGGTGGTTCCTTGAGGGCCAAGCACTTCTACAGGCTCTAGGCCTTGTGTCTAGCTCAGTCGTGGTTCTTATGCCACTTTATTGGTATATGGTTTGGTACGCCCCTAGGGCTCAAACGTGTATTTGTGCTATTACTGTTGATAACTGACTTGTAACTTATGTACTTCGAACTCTAGCCTCATAAAGAGACTAGAGGGGTGTGTTTAAGACTAAATACATATAATTTAAATATATACATGGTGTGGTCCTCTTTCATTTGGTCACTCAAGAGATTATAGACTGGTAAAACAAGCTGCTTTACATTCCTTCAAGACTTAGCCTGAAGGCTGCTCTCCATAGCTACCACTAGGATAGCTTTCAATAAAGGTTGTCTTTAACCTATCTCCAATAAGGGGTTGTTTGGACTGGTGCAAGGTGCCCACTATAATTAGTGGACAGCATATACCAGGCCAACTTCTCACATCCAGGATTCTCCTTCACCTGGCCCACAAGTGCTTGAGCCCCAGTCCCTTGGCCCCTCTGAATTTGAGCCCCTGTTTACTGATCACTCTGTGCCCGGAGTGGCTAGGTACAATTTGCGTCCCCGACGGAGGGACAGTGCACCAAAGGAAAAGTCAGATTAGTAGGGATGGACTGCGAGGATGAAGAATAGGGTGCATGTACCCTGTCTGTGGTACCAACGATAGCTTAGGGAAAGGGAGATTGGTGCATTGTCCAAGACACTGAACAGGATAAGCTGAGGGTGTCTTCCCGAAAGGGGGGGTGCCCTATCCTGGATGACTTGGGATTTCTTCAACGGGCCGCGATTGCGCTGCCCCACCGTAGATGAACAATAGGAGTCTGCCAGCGAGGCTCAGATGGACGCTGGGAACTTTTTGCCCATTCTCTTGTTTACTTGTCACCAACCCCATTGCATTGCGTTTTTCCCTCTGATCACCATGTATCCTTTTGGTCGCCCAATTGGTGAGGAGGAACAGCCTTTTGCAGCACCACGTTCGGAGAAGGATGGGGTTGGTTGGCCCAGTTGGTCAAAAAGGGGTAAAATGATTTTTATAGTGATTGTCCTGATTTTCCTAATAGCAATACTTGGAATAATGTGGTTTCTAGAAGAAAAATATCCTGTGCACTCTTTAATTGGTACGACACCTGTTCCCCCTGAGCATATGTTTGTCACCCTGGCTCCTCACAAAGGTGAACATAGAAAAACATATGTAGATAACATGTTCCTCCAAATGTTCCAACAGGCCCACGGTACGTCCAATGTCACAAATTGCTGGATTTGTGGGTTGCTCCCTTCTGTAACACACAAGAATGATGTACTACTGCCCATGCCTTTTTCTTACCTCGCAAGCAGCGAGGGATGGTTTCAGCTCTTTACTATGGCATACACTCATCATCATTCTGATACTATGAATATGACATTAGCCAATTATGAAACTGTCTTAGAGTATATACGTGTACATCAGGGGTTTACCCCAGGGGAGCAAGGGACACCAGATACATTGTCCCCGACAGCTTGCATGAATGTGTATGAAAGAGAACAAAATGTAACATGGCTTCAAAATGAAATGTCCGATTTCTGTGGTTTCAATGTCACTGAATATTTCAAGTCCTTTCAAATACGTAATATTACTCATGATGTGGCAATGCCAGTGCCGGTGGTCAACACAACAGCGAGTTTCTGTGTAAAAGGGAAAGGAAATGTCCGGGTGGGGGAGAGTCATTGCAATTACTCCTATGTACTGAGCACTGCAAATAGCCCACCTCTGCTGCCCCCTCACAATGTCTATTTTGTTTGTGGGTCCCAGGCCTATGTTTGGCTTCCTCTGGGATGTTCTGGAATATGTTATCTCTCCTTTCTCCTTCCCCCAGTGTATATAGCGCCATCCACTTATCATAGAGATCACCGACTATAGCGCAGGAGTGCTCATCTGTTTCGTGTTAGACGAGTTATTGACACCGCAGACATAGATCAGACGGACACCACTTTGCAGCAGTTCACTGATGCTATGAAGGGTATTGTTCCCTTTTGGGGCCCCATGTCCAATAGTCTCAATATTCGAAGACTCACTAGGGTGGTGGAAGAGGTAATAAATGTAACGGCTGGAATTCTGACTAATATTACAGCTGAGCTTCAGGCTACGAGACTCGTTGCTCTTCAAAACAGGATGGTGTTAGACGCCATCCTTGCTGATCGGGGTGGGGCCTGCCGTGTCATCGGCAGTAGATGCTGTGTATACATACCGGGCCACGCTCTGAATGTATATGTTGCTATACAGAAGCTCCATAGGCTTGCCTCTGACATACACCAAGAGAATGGTACATTGTCTCTCACTGGGTGGTTTTGGGGCCTATTCACATCCTGGGGTTGGAAGATTATCATCTTCCTGATCGCCATAGCTGGTATCATCTTAACATGCTGCCTGTGTATACACTGCCTTCCTGCCTGTTGTGCCTGCTATGTGAAAATATTGACTCCTCGCCCCAAACCCTTAGAACATGACTCTAAGAATAAGGCCATGATGATGCAGGATATCCAGGACATGATGTGCCTCGACGAGGGCATCTTTGAGTATTAATGGTGTATGTCTAGATTTGTACTATGTTCATTACGTACTGCAGAGAGTTTTAGCTTTCACTAGTAGCAAAATTAGTTAGCAAATGCTAAAAGGGGGTCTGTTGGACTAGAAAATACTTCCGGTCGACCCCCCCTATTGGCATTATGCTTAAGTTAGCATTTGCGGCACCATTTTGCCCTTAGCCGTCATTTTGTGTAATGATCGAAACTAACTTCTGTCTCATTTTGTCTGCCTCAGCAGAGAACAGCTCTGATATTGTTTTTGTATTTCTTCAAGGTTGAGCTTTGCTGTCTTAAAGAATACATGAATGTGCCTTTGCATACCTTCTACCTTCCTTGTTAGATAGGCCCGTTCTCATGCTTACAGTGGCGGGCACGGACAGAGTCCACTCTGTAGCATCTTAGGAGGCTAGTCAGACTGGACTCCGCTGGAGCGAATACTAATAAATAACTTGGTTTGTATTCTCTACTGTCTGACCGACTCTTCATTTGTATGGAAGGCTGAGAGCTGGTCCCGAGTGACCTGGGTGGCCCTAATCGGGTCACTTCCTTCAGTTGCTCAATGTACCCCAGTGCACCCTTGTGCAACCCCCAGCACCCCCCCCAGCAGAGCTCACTGTACCCACATGCCCTAGTGTAGCCCATAGCACCACCCAACAGAGCTGAGTGTCCCCAGCTCACCCTAGTGCAGCCCGCAGCACCCCCTAGAGGAGCTCAGTGTACCCACATACCCAGTGCAGCCCATAGCTCCTTAGCACAGCTCAGTGTACCCCAGCGCACCCTAGTGCAGCCCAAACCACCCCACAGCGGAGCTCAGTGTACCCTAGAGCAGCCCGCAGCACACCCCAGCGGGGCTCAGTGTACTCCAGCACACCCTAGTTGCAGCCGCAGCACTTCCCAGCGGAGCTCAGTGTACCCCAGCGCACCCCAGAGCAGCACATAGCACCTCCAAGCTTAGCTCAGTGTACCCCAGTGCACCATAGAGCAGCCCGTACCACCCCCCAGTGGAGCTCTGTGTACCCCAGCGTACCCTAGTGCAGCCCGTAGCACCCCCCAGCGGAATTCAGTGTACCCCAGCACACCATGGTGCGGCCAACAGCAACCCCCAGTGGAGCTCAGTGTACCCCGGCACACCCTAATGCAGTCTGCAGCACCCCCCAGCAGAGCTCAGTGTACGCCAGCACACCCTAACGCAGCCCATAGCACCCTCCAGCGGAGCTCAGTGTACCCCAGTGCACCATAGAGCAGCCCGTAGCACCCCCAGCGGAGCTCAGTATACCTCAGCGCACCCTAGTGAAGCCCATAGCACCCCCAAGCGGAGCTCAGTGTACCCCAGCGCACCCTAGTGCAGCCCGCAGCCTCCCCAGCAGAGTTCAGTGTACCCACGCGCACCCTAGTGCAGCCCAAAGCACCTCCATGCAGAGCTCAGTGTACCCCAGTGTAGGAAGGTGGAATCTGACTACATGGTTGCCCCCACTTTTTTTCTGGTGTTTTGATGGTTTTTGACTTAGTTTGGCTGGGAACCTGCTATTCAGGTCCCCAGCCTATCTGCTTTCTCTTATAAATTTATTCCATGTACCCTAAGTACACTTCAGATTGGATTCTGTGGTGCCCTTATAAGTCCCTAGTATATGGTATACTATGTACCCAGGGCATAGGTACCCCAGAGGCCTACCAGGGGCTGAAGCATGTATTGTGCCACCCCTGGAAGGCCATCCAAAATGACACCACAGGACTGCTACTGCAGCCTGAGTGAGGTGGTGCATGCACCCCTTGCAGAGATATAGGTTCACTATATCTCACCTATCTCTGCACATAGAAACCTATCAGTCACCCCTGTGGCAGGCCTTATCAATCCTGAAGGCAGGGTGCTTGGTTTTATGTGTGAGGGTGCCCATGCATGAGCAGAGCCCCTCTGCGGCCTTTGGAATCTCCTCACAGCCTGACCATATACTCTTAAGTGCATTATATCCTCGCGGTAAATGCTAACTTTGGGATGGCTGCACGGAAACATGTCGTGTTTGGTGTCAAACACCTTGGAATCATACCCCCACACCAGTAACTGGTGTGGGAGTATGATCCCACCCTTCTAGAGGGAGAGACATGACAGCACCGGTATACCCGGTACCAACTAAACAGAGCCCTGGCATCACAAAATGGATGCTGCAGCCACAGACACGAGTCTGGCCTCCTGCTGCTGACCGAAACTCCAGCAGGGGAGGCCTGGACAATAGGTTTCCTGTCACAGGGAGGTGTTACCACCTCCCAGACAGCCCTTAGTGGATTGGGGCTGGGTGGGAAGTCCTGCACTGGGGGCACATTTGGTGTCCTCGTGCATACCCCAGTTCAAACCGGTTGCAGGGGCTGCCAGCCCCTGCTCTGGTGCAAAACTGGACAAAGGAAATGGGTATAGCCACCCCTCTTTCCAAACCCTCCCATAGGTGGGTCCCCAGAGTTAGTCCAACCCCTTTCTTAGGTATAAGTAAGGAACCCCTGGCAACAGGACTTTAGATATCCCTGGACGAAACTCTGCAACTGAATCCTGGAACTTTGACGCTCTACTCAAGACTAGAGGACTGAAGAAATCTCCCTTGGGGTCAAGGAGTGACTCCCCTGCTTGGCAGGCACCAACGAAGCATTTGCCAGTCTGCATCTCCGAAGCTCCCGCCGGACTCCGAAGTAACTGCAGCCCAGGAAGAGGATTTCCAGACTTCTCAGAGGCCGACCCGAGTCCCCAGCAAAGCTGAGACCCGCAGCCCTCACGAGTGACATGGAACCGGAACTCCTGGACACCATGCACATTTGCTAGTGCATCGACTTCTCGACGTCTCTTGAAGTCCTGCTTTGGGTTACTTGTAGCCCAGACCCCGAGCACCATTTGCACTGAAGATTGTGAGCCTGCACTCCACGAGTGTTCTGTGGGCCCGCTTCTTGCGGTTCAGCTTGAGGCTCCTTCGCGATCCCTGGTCCGTCAACTGGTGGGTCCCTGTGAAGGCAACTCTGATTTTCTTTGGGCTTCCCTGATTGCTCCAGACGTGCCCTGACTCCCCACTGAGTGGTGAGTCCCTCAGACCTTGCTGGTCTGCACAGAAGCATCTTTCTCCTTTCTGCATGGGTTGCTGTTGCCAAGGCTTGTTGTGTTCAATCCGGACACCAACACTGCAGCACTCGACATCCTTTGTGGGACAGCTCGAATCTAGCTCCTGGTCATCGTCGACGCCTCCTGGTCCTCGTGGCTGAAGAGTCAAGCTTCCCCTCTTTCACCTGAAACACCCGACATCGGTGGGCATTCGACTATCGTGCCCCTGGTCACTGGCAAGTGACCCAGACTCTGTCCCCTCTGCTTTCAGGTTCTTCTCATCTCCGATCCAGGCTTGGATCTCTTCAGACACTTCGCATCTTCCCGGCAGCAGCACTTCCTTGCAGGCTGCCATTGAAATCGACGACGCGACCCGACACCATTCGACACCTATGCACCCGGCTTCCCTGGGTGAGGTAACTCAAGTACTCCGGTGCTCCCGTGGGTGTTGACCCTAGAACTGTCTAAATCCAAGAGGGTTTGGTCCTAATCCATTTCTAAGTGTCCTTAAACTAAAATTCTAACCGTGACTTTTCCATAGACTTTAACGGAGCTCGCGGCTGTGTTCACACACTGCACACAGCCCCCGTGGGTCCCCTGTGTCACTACCTTGGGTGGTTCCTTGGGGTCCCAGCGATTCTACAGGCTCTAGGCCTTGTGTCTACTTAAGTCGTGGTTCTTATACCACTTTCTTAATATATGGTTTGGTACGCCCCTAGGGCTAATCATATATTGTGCTAATTTACTGTGCTATTCGACTTGTAACTTGTGTACTTTGACCTCTAGCCTCATAAAGAGACTATTGGGTAGTGTTTAGTAATAAATACATATATTTTATATATATACCTGGTGTGGTTCTCCTTTCATTAGGTCATTTATGAGATTATAACTGGTAAAATAAACAGCTTAACACTCCTCCAAGACTTAGCCTGAAGGCTGCTCTCCATAGCTACCACTAGGATAGCTTTCAATAAAGGTTATCTTTAAACCTATCATCAATAAAGGTCGTTTGGACTGGTGCAAGGTACCCACTATAACTAGTGGACAGCATATACCAGGCCAACTTCTCACACCCAGCACACCCTAGGCAGCCCACAGCAACCCCTAGCGGAGTTCAGTGTAGCCCAGCGCACTCTAGGGAGCCCAAAGCACCTCCCAGAGGAGCTCAGTGTACCCCACCGCACCCCAGTGTAGCCCAAAGCACTCCCCAGCGGAGCTCAGTGTACCCCAGCGCACCCTAGTGCAGCACGCAGCACCCCATAGCGGAGGTCAGTGTACCCCAACACACCCTAGTGCCATCTGCAGAACCCCACAGCGGAGCGCAGTGTACCCCAGCGCTCCTTAGAGAAGCCTGCAGCACCCACCAGCAGATCTCAGTGTACCCCTGCGCTCCTTAGAGCAGCCAATAGCACCTCCCAGCGGTGCTCAGTGTACCCCAGCGCACTGTAGAGCAGCCCGTAGCACCACCCAGTGGAGCTCAGTGTACCCCAGGGCGCCCTAGTGAAGCCCGCAGCACCCCCCAGCAGAGTTCAGTGTACGCCAGCGCACCATGGTGCGGCCCATGTCACCTCCCAGCGGAGCTCAGTGTGCCCCATTGCACCCTAGTGCAGCCCATAGCACCCCCCAGTGGAGCTCAGTGTACCCCAGCACACCCTAGTGCAGTCCACAGTACCCCCTAGCGGAGCTCAGTGTAACCCAGCACACCATAGGGAGCCCAAAGCACCTCCCAGCGGAGCTCAGTGTACCCCACCTTACCCCAGAGCATCCCAGAGCACCCCCCAGTTGTCAGGAACCTAAGACTTAGGCTGAATAAAACTCAGCAGGTAGGGGCTATCTCAGTGTTTGGCAGCAGGAGAGAATTTAAAACATCATGCCCCCCGGGTGGGCTGCCCGATCAGACCTGGACCGAGCTGGTCAGGAAGCAGTTCTTAAGAATGGCTGGAAGCGCTGGGGTCAGCGCTCCAGCCTTTCTACAATGAGCGCAAGGAATTCTTAGCACAGCTGAGGCTCGCGCTCGCCCTCAGCTGTGCGCACTTCACTGAGGCCGTTACTGAAGTAACAGCTCTTGGTGCATCGTCCGTGTTTCCCTTCAGAGTTGAGAGTAGTCAGAGAATTCGTTTTGTGACCGTCGGAAGAGTTAATTACCTACTCGACGGGTGTTACAAGAATTCCTAGGCTGAAGGAGTTACGAGTCCAGAGTTTGGTAATAAATTACTTGACTTCGTTTCCAGTGAAGTTAAGTCTCGTGGAGCCAGCGTTTCCTGTCACGCAAGTACAGCTCGGAGAGCTAATTCTATTATTACATCTAAAGAACCCAGTATCCAGCTGTCTTTGGCTTTTAGTTTTCATTGTTAAACTTAATTAGCTTGCTTGCCTTCCGTGCTCAGTGGTTGCTTGTGAAGGGCAATTTACTAGGGTGGCTCTGAGTTAATTTACTAGAATAAAAGAGAAATACTTACCAGAGAAATACTTGATTTTCCTGTCGAGCCAGAACTCTTTTGAGATTCCACCTGCATAAAAGAAAAGAAAGGTATTGATCAACCTTAAATACAGATAGAATAGCATAATTGACAATAGGCTGCACATTTGTACTTAGTGTTTTATGCATTCCTACAGGATTATCAAGCATAGCAACATCGTTAAGAAGCACAGCATTTAAAATCCTTAAAACAAAAGAAGAGAGGCTATAGCCCAGTCTCAAGGGGGTACATTACAATTGGGATTGGAAAATATACAGTAATAGTATAACCCTAGTAAAGATCTCAGTAATGTTTGTCATTTGTTTTACAGTGTCTGATAACTAAACAGACCAAGAAGCAACCTAGAGCAGCAGCTGATAGACGATACCAGTATAGAAGACGAGGCAGTCTCTTCTCTGTCCCTTACCCCTTTCCCCCCCGAGGGTTCCTACATACTCCTAGAAAGATCCTTCGGGAGCGTGTGGAAAACTCGGAGAGGCATTGGGAACTTGCGATGTTCTGCTCCTGTGAAGTACCTGGGAAACTTCAAGTAAGACTCTTGACAGAGTGAAGTGCCCACGAATCTTTACTCACCTGAGCAGAATGGCTGAAGGGCTAGACCTAAAGAGTCTGGGTGGAGTGTTAGAAGCAATTCAGAAAGAATTGATAGCAGTCAGGGAGGAAAACAGAAGTCTAAGACAGGACCTTATAGCCTCTAGGAGAGAAACTACAGATTTAGCGACTAAGATGGATGGGTATTTCTCAGGTACCAGCTTTGCAGCCTTATCGCAGGATTCGCAGGCTTCTAGCTCCACCCCCTTTTCTCACCCCAGAACTACTACTCAGGTGGTTCACTCCTTGTCCCCGGTTATTCCACTAGCCCCCCCAGAACGCTTTAGTGGAGACCCACAAAAGGCCCAAGTTTTTCTTACACAATGCTCCCTCCATTTTATGTGCCGTCCCGCCATTTTCCCTGATGCACAATCCCGGGTGGCCTTCATCCTATCGTATTTAAGTGGTGACGCAGCAGTCTGGTCCTTACCCTTGGTTTCTAAAGACTCTGCCATCCTATATGACTTTGAAGAGTTCAAGAAGGAGTTCTTCAGAATATTTGACCGAAGGAAGGTAGCCCAAGCCACAGATAATGAGCTACTTGAATTGAGGCAAGGGAACAAGGAATTAGTGGCGTATTTGGCTCAATTTAATAAACTCATTGTAGAAACAGACTGGCCAGAAAATAAAAGAGCTGTGTTATTCTACAAGGGCCTGAAAGATGAACTCAAAGACGCTCTGTCTCAAATACCCAACAGACCAACGGAAGTTTCCGCTCTTATCGACTTGGTCTTAGAACTGGAGTACCGGCAGACAGAGAGGAGAGGCGAAAAAAGAAGAGAGTTTTGCTCAAGTGTTCCTAGGTTTGATCGGATGAGGTCAGAAGGTGCCAAAGCTGGGGAAGGCAATCAAACCGTAGAACCCATGCAAATTGGAGTGGTTCGTGGTCCTCTTACAAAGGAAGAGAAGGAAAAAAGAAGATTGAACAATCTTTGTATGTATTGCGGTACCAGCGGGCATTTTGTCAAGGTCTGTCCGAAGAAACCGAAGACTCCGATTAAGGAAAACTTGCGGCACCACCAGTAGGAGGGGTTGGACTGGTGGATGCTAGAGAATTTACAACCCCCGACACACATCAGTTAGCAAATACTTTACAATCTGCAGCTCCACATTTGACCCTCCCGGTCACTCTAAATTACAGAACTATGGTCCAAACTGACATTCCGGTGATGATTGACTCCGGAGCTACCGGAAGTTTTTGTGATCTGAAGTTCGCTTCGAAGATCGGGTTGCAGGCCATTCGAAAATGTAGAAGTGAAGCTGTGAGAGCTGTGGACTGAACTAATCTTTCTTCTGGTCCTTTAGTCAGTCATACGGAAAAGGTGGAGCTCGTGTTACCTGATGGTCATCGGGAGATCTTGCAGTTCAATTTAATTGACGCACCACAATTCCAACTTATCCTTGGTCTCCCTTGGTTGACGGAGCATAATCCTCAGATAAACTGGGAGAAGCGGTCCATAAAGATGAACTCGGATTACTGTAAGGAGACCTGTTTTCTAGGAGAGAATCAAGTGAAGGAGTCCAGTCTGGCTGCCAGCTTGTGTGAAAGTGGAGCTTCAGTGTGTGTTATCCGTACAGAAGAAATTCCGGAAATGTATCAAGATTACAAGGATGTGTTTAGCGAGGTTGAGGCGGAAAAGCTTCCCCCACATCGACCTTATGACTGTAAGATAGAGCTGGAACCAGGGGCGAACCTTCCGTGCAGTAGAATCTATGCCTTGACGGAGAAGGAGGACACATTTTTGAAGGAGTATATCCAGACCTATTTGAAGAACGGTTTCATTAGACCATCACAGTCCCCAGTCTCTTCGCCGTTGTTCTTTGTACCAAAGAAGGAAGAAGGCGATTTAGGAACATGTATAGATTACCGCGCCCTAAATAAGATAACGATTAAGAACAGATACCCTTTGCCCCTAATCTCTGTGCTCCTGGACCAGGTGAAAGGAGCTCGAATCTATACGAAACTAGATCTTCGAGGGGCATATCACCTTGTCCGGCTAAGAGAGGGCGATGGATGGAAGACCGCGTTCCGGACCAAGTTCGGTCTTTATGAATATCAGGTGATGCCCTACGGACTCTGCAATGCACCAGCAGCTTTCCAGTATTTCATTAATGATGTGTTAAATCAATATATAGACAAGTGTGCCATAGTCTATATTGATGATACTTTAATTTACTCTGCTTCGGAAGAAGAACACCAAGAGCATGTCAAGGGAATTTTGGAAAAGCTGCGTGAAAACAGTCTATATGTCAAGCTAGAAAAATGTGCATTCAATGTTCGTTCCGTGGATTTCCCTGGGTTTATCCTGTCCCCTGAGGGAATCACAATGGATATGCGCAAAATTAAGGCAGTGTTGGATTGGCCATCTCCAACCTCTGTAAAGGAAATACAACGATTTATTGGTTTCGCCAATTTTTACAGAAGATTCATCCAGGACTTTTCTCAAAAGGTGATTCCAATTACTCGTCTATTGCGGAAGGGTGTTACCTTTTCCTGGTCAAAGGAAGCAGAAGCCGCCTTCCAGTCCCTAAAAGAAAGTTTCACTTCGGCACCCATTCTTCTTCACACCGATCCTTCTGAGCCTTTTTATTTGGAAACGGATGCGTCAGATCAAGCAATCGGAGGAGTTCTGTCGCAAAGGCATAAGGAGACTGGCCAACTACATCCAGTTGCTTATCACTCCAGAAAGCTCCTTCCAGCTGAAATCAACTACACCATCACCGAAAAGGAGCTGCTAGCTATTAAAGACGCTTTCAAGGAGTGGAGGCATTACCTAATGGGGGCCAGACATACTGTGACTGTATTTACTGACCACAAAAACCTGCAATTCTTAAGATCAGCGAGAACTTTGACTCCACGTCAGCTTAGATGGTGTCTGTATTTTGCAGATTACAATTTCGTAATCACCTACCGACCAGGAAACAAAAACGGTAAGGATGATGCCTTGTCCAGGATGGATACGGAAGGACAAAGGACTGTAATAGAAGACCAAAAGATCATTCCTGAATCAAAGATAGTTGGAACTATCACTCATGAAACACTGGAGAAGAAAGTCAGAGACTCCCTTTCTCTGGAAGAGCTTCAGCAATGGGTTTTGTCTGATCCATCTCGAGAAATCCGTAAAGACCTACCCTATCATGGAAGGGACCTGTTCATACCTACCTTGGAATTGCAAGAACAAATTCTGCATGACTGTCATGATCATCCTATGGCAGGTCACAAAGGAATAAACAAGACTGAAGAGTTAATAAAGAGACAATTTTGGTGGCCTAATATGTTGAAGGATATCAAGCAATATATTTTGGGTTGTGGAATTTGTGCACAGGGAAAACCCACACGGCAGTCACCACAGGGGTTATTGCAACCAATGCCTACGCCCCCTTATCCCTGGCACACAGTGACCATGGATCTAATTGTAGACCTGCCCTCCAGCCGGGGCTACGGTGCGATCCTGGTTTTTGTTGACGCCTTTACCAAAATGGCTCACTTTGTTCCTCTGCAAGACATCCCCAGTGCTAAGGACTTAGCTACACAGTTCAGTTTGCATGTAGTGAGATTACATGGAATCCCCAAGGTCCTCATTTCTGATCGTGGTACTCAATTCCTGTCCCATTTTTGGAAGGCTTTTACTAAAGGATTAAATATTGAAACCAGATTCTCCACCAGCTATCACCCAGAGACAGATGGCCAGACTGAGAGGGCAAATCAGGAGCTTGAGCAGTATTTAAGGCTGTTTTTGTTAGATCAGGAAGGGAACTGGTCAGACCTCCTTTGGGCAGCTGAATTTGCACACAATAATTCTCAAAATAGCTCCACAGGCCATTCTCCATTCTATTTAAACTATGGTCGACACCCAAATCTAATGATCAGCACAAGTGAGGTTTCAGTCCCTGCAGTTAAGGATTTGGTCCAGCACCTAAGTGAGACTCATGAGGCAGCTAGAGTGAAGTTAGAAAAGTCTAAAAGGATGTACAAACATTATGCTGACAGAAAGAGAAGATTAGGAGAGAATTATTCAATTGGAAGTAAGGTTTGGTTAAATACCAGAAATTTGAAACTAAAAGGAAATCGAAAGTTTCAACCCCGTTTCATAGGTCCCTTTGAAGTTGAGAAGAAGTTAAACTCAGTGACCTATAGATTAAAACTACCTTCACAATTGAAAATTCACCCAGTGTTTCATGTCTCCTTACTGAAAGGTTCTTCACCATATCTTAGGCCCAGGAAACCACCCAAGCCAATCCAAACCGAGAATGGAGAAGAGTTTGAAGTAAAAAGAATCTTAGACTCCAAGTGGAAGAATAGAAAACTGTACTACCTGGTTGATTGGAAAGGTTATGGTCCTGAGGAAAGATCTTGGGAACCTTGTTCTCATGTAAATGCCCCAAGACTGGTAAAGACCTTTCATGAACAATATCCCCTAAAGGCGAAACCTGGGGAACCCCCCTTGCGGAGGGGTACTGTCAGGAACCTAAGACTTAGGCTGAATAAAACTCAGCAGGTAGGGGCTATCTCAGTGTTTGGCAGCAGGAGGGAATTTAAAACATCATGCTCCCCGGGTGGGCTGCCCGATCAGACCTGGACCGAGCTGGTCAGGAAGCAGTTCTTAAGAATGGCTGGAAGCGCTGGGGTCAGCGCTCCAGCCTTTCTACAATGAGCGCAAGGAATGCGGCTGTCCGAGGCCCCCGCAGGGGGCCACTAAAGAGGGCAGCCCTCTAGTACCAGCTGGGCACCCCACACCCCCGTAGGGGCAGGGACTCAGGGAGGAGTCCCCCAAGCCTTGGCGCAGCGCGCTAGGCGAGCATCACTTCCGGGTGCGCGAGGACAGGGGGAGGGGTATATAGGCCTCCCCCCACCATCTTGTCGTCCTCTTTCGCGCGCCCGGACACGCCGTCTCGTGCTGTCTGCTGGTCGTCGGATCGAAATGCAGATCACTGGGTCGCGCTGTGCGAGGTGAGTGCGGGCAATGCCCCATGCCCCCTCCCCGGTCCCATATGGCCGCCCCCGCGGGGACCCTTTCCCCGATACACTGGCCAGTCCGGCCTCGACAGTAGGCTCGGTGTTCGAGAGCCGGGGTATGCAGGTGGGGCGGCGGGACGGGGGGGCAGGGTTCAGTGGATTTGGTCCCAGCCCCTCATCGCATGGGCGTCCCGATCAGCAGGTAGCAGCCCGAACTAGGAGATGTATAGACCCCGGGGGACGAGCGCCTGGCGGACTGCTAAGACGGCTGCCTTTGTCGCCGCGCCTCGTGTAGTGCCTTGAGCCAGCGTCTTCTAGGCGGCAAGTCCTTGGGAGTGGGCACCCTGTGAGCTCCTGGGGCGCTCCGGCGGGGTGGCACAGCCCATACATGCCACGCGGAAAAGTGCTTACACAGTAGCGTCGGGTGACAGAAAGGGGTTTGTTGGTGGCCCGGGTTGGCGTGCGGGCTAAAGGCGATATTGTCTCCCCCCTCCCTAAGGCGACATAAGGGGCTCCCCGCTCCCCTCCCCCCAAGGCTGCGGCGCTACCAAGGGCTGGCGAGGGCGCCAACGGGCGCGTGTCTCTACCCCCGCTTGTGGGCTCTGTGGGCGGGGGTAGGCAGTTTCCGCACACGTGGATCCCCTGGTGCTCTTCCCCTCCCCTCGGGGTTTAAGGATACACGATTCGGGTTTGGGGGGGCTCTCACCAGAGGCGGAGGTTACCTGGCAATGGCGCGCGGCATCCGGCAGCATTATTTGCTCCAATTTTAGTGCCCCCCCCCCCATATGGGGGTACTGGCCGGATCGCGCGCAGATGTTGTACAGATGGTACAGTGTCAGCAAACAGGGGCCATGAGTGCTTTTACTCCCGCGATTGTCCGTGGACCACCGGTCCCGCGGTGCGCCTTGGCCGGGGTATGCATGCCCGCCCTGGTGGGCAGCGGGTGCCGGCCACTGCCCCCGCTCATAATGGGGGTTTACATGATTCACTGATGGGGCAGCGGGTGCCGGCCACTGCCCCCCGCTCATAATGGGGGTTGGGTAAGTGGGGGCTCGTTGGCGGCTGAAGTTGGCTCGGAGGTCCAACAGTGATCGAGGCCCCCCAACCCTCCCGAGTGTGACACAGAGTACACCCCCCCCCTGGTACAGTGAAGCAATTGAAGGCGGGAGAGTGCGCTGACGCCTTTAGGACAGCGCGGTCGGGCCTGGAGGGGTCTCACGGGAGGCGTAGCACACGGCTCCCCGTGAGGTGCGCGATCGGGCCAGCTGTGGGTAGCGCTGGCCCCCAGACTAACCGCAGACCGTGTTACAGTGCGGGTTCCCTCGGCGGTCGCGGTGCTTGCCCTCTATCCGCAACCCCTTTCACCTACCTTGTGTGTATTCTGGGCCGCTCGTAGACCCGGCATTCTCTTGGGGGCCACGGGCGTGAGGCCGTGAAAGTGCGGGGGGCTGCCGGTTCACACAGAGTTTGGCTGCGCCCGGGGCCATTAAAGTCCGCAGTGCCAGGGATGACCTGGGTTTGAGGCCTGCAGTGACGCTGGACAGCCTGTGATTCTGGGCAAATCATTTAAATTTTGCCGTTGGTCTCCCGGCATTTCCTGGTAGGACCGGCTGCCCCTGTCTTACCTGGCGAGATTGGGCGTGCGAGCGAATTGAGCGGCACGTTTTCGCATAAGAATGACTGGGCTCGCGGAGTGCACGCTCAAGGGGTGGCAGACATGCTCAAGCAGCACCGGCAAGCTTTAAGGTGCTATAGGTTGGGGTTACACCTCCCCCCCCCCTCGTTTCGGGGACTGCCGACCATGTCTCCAGGCCTCTTGGTGCCCGGCACCATCGGAGTAACGATCTGGGGGCCTTTGTCGAGGGTGTCCGCAGTCGGGTGGCCTGTAACAATTAGAGCCGTGCAGGTGGACTCGCTCCTAGGTTCAGCTGTACAGCGCTGAAAGGCGGGTTTCTTTCTGGTTGCATCGGAGGTAGTGACGGAGGCAGAGTTGGGTTTCCTACCTTTGATTCGCAGGGGAAACCCAAGAGAGAAGAGTCCATCTGTGGTCATTGCTAGGTGCATGTCCTTTTGTAATTGTAACGTTGAAATGTTATTTTGCAGGGCCTGGGGTTTGGGCGTACCCGATGCTCTGTCAGTAGTGCCTGCATTACGGTAGTGCTCTTCCACATTGGTGTTGGGACTAACACCGGTTTCTCCGCTGGAAGGGCAGCGAGTGCCGCGTGGCTCCCCCCTCAGGGTTGGCGTTCCTATAGTCCAGATGTTAAGCAGCGCTAGCGGTGTAAGAATTCGGCCGCAGGAACCAACCAACCGGAACCAATACTTCTTCCTGTGTCTCGCAGAGTAGTGCGTTTCGTGCTCGAGAAGAGCAGTGGCGCTGGGGGCCAGGGTCAGGGCTCTAGCGGAAGTGTCTAGCTTTGCAGTAATATGCTTGGAGTGCGATGCAAAGAAACTGCAGGAGTTAAGGTAGCAGTGTCCGGCAGTGGTTGTGCATTGGGCAGGAAAAGCACCTCCGGGGAAGACCTGGCTGTGCGGGAGTTGAGAAGCAAACCTTATCCCCGTGTGATTCCTTCAGCCCGTTTTGCCATTTGTCTAAGAGATGACAAGAGTCTAAGACATTTATGCAGTACAGCTCGATTTCGATGATTCTCTATTGTTTGTTGCTGATCGATGTTGGGGGGCATATGCTTTTCTCTAGCTCTTCTCCAGTGCTGCGTTTTAGCAGTGCCTGCTTATACTTTGTGATTCTGGCCAGGCCTATGGGACGTTCGCGAGGTGCCTTCCTTCTCTATCGTTTTGGCGTGTGGTGGGTGTGTTCCTTTGGGCCCGGTGAGAGTCCCTTCTGGCCTAGTGGGCTGGCTCTTTGATCCTCGCTCTAATGGGAGGGGGATGCAGGGATCAGTCTCGCTCCCCCGGACACAGATTTAATCCTGGGGGATACACTCAGCCTTTCTTCCATCTGAGGTCAGCAATAAGAGTCCCTTTGAGTTTGGGTACAAGAACCACTGGTCAGGTTGGGCCAAGTCGCCAACGGGCACGTGCGCTCCTCATGTCGCGTCACTGTCTGGATTTAAAGAGATGGGAGACCCGGCACGGAGCACCGAGACAGAGTTCAGAGCTGCTTCGAAGGGGGAAGCCTCTCTGTGTCGGTTGCGGATTTAGAGGAGGGTGCGTGGCACACCGTGCGGTCATACAGCACATAAATTAAGTCTCATAAGGTCATCAATAGTAAACAAGAGTTGACGACCAAGGTAAGATCCTGAACTTTAAGGCGGAAGCAGGCTCCTGGGCAGGGGCCCGGAGGATCTGTGCCTGCTGCCATAAAACAGCCCTGGCCAGCGTGCTGCTTGCGGGTGCCTGGCTCGAACTGGTTCCGAGCATCATTTTGCTTTTGCTTTTCCCAACAGCCTGTTCGCGTTATGCTCTGGTGGCTGAACTGCGATTCACGTGTCAATTGTATGTTTTACCTCATACGGATGGAATTTAACTGGGGCACGTGCGTTTCTCAGGTACGGGATAGCGCAGAACATGCAGCGTTACAGGATATGTTCGGTGGTTCACGGGCACGCCTTGGCGGCCGGATTATAGGGGCGCAGCGTCCTTGCCAGGTGGAACAGCCCTAGTTCCTGCATAAGGGCGATAAAGTGTTCTGTTTATAGTCATTTGTTGTCACAGGATTTTACCACTGTTTGTGCAAAAGATTTAATTTTAATAGCACACAGGTGAGGTGTTTGAGGTCACCGCGGACTGGCAGCTGTAAACTTCGGGGTATCGCTCCAGGCCTACCAGTGTTCGTTCTTTATGTAATAACAGTGTATGGGCGACGGGCAGTCTTTTCAGCCTACATCATTCACAGAGTGCACTCCAGGTTCATGTAGGGGCCGTTAAGGTGGGGTCTTTACAGTGGTGCCTTGGTCAGTGACCTGCGCAGCGTGTTGGTTGTGGTGCCTTTCCTTGGAGTGTGGATGCTCGGTACAAACTTTGGCTTGTCTCGTTGGCGCCTGGGGGGCGCTGTGGGGGCCGTGCGCTGGTGCAATTGGTTTCGTTTTATTGCATTGAGTGAAGACTTCGCTGCGTGGCCGACAAGGTCCTTGTGCCACTAGGGTTTATGTAACGTGTACATCGCTCAAGGCGCCTCTAAGCCCGGTAATGCGCACAAATGCAGCCTTAAACCTTGGTGGTCTTAGAGTTTCTCGTTGGTCTAATGGGGGTTATTACTGATACCGATATGTCTCCCTCATCTTCAGTGTTTGATTTTGCTCGCAAGAAAGTGCCAGTGGCACGCTGGGATACCTTAGCAAAGTCGGTATGGGATACATATGCTGGGTGAGGGCAGCCTGCATGGCGGCACAGCACCTGTCAGTGCAGATGACGGATGGGTCGGCAGGCTATCACCCAGTTGGTGTCGCAGGTGACCACACAGTTGGTCATCATTTCCCTGCCCCCATCTTTTCATAGGGAAGAGATATGTGGGGTACCTAATTGCTCACAGCCTGGCACAGTAAGGTGGGCGCAAGCGGGTTGTTACCCATTAAATGTTTTAAAACAAATGCTTTGGGGCACTTGCAGCAGTGAGGGAGCTCCCTGAGGACTTGAAGCTTAGTAGCACTCCCCTCCCCCAGTCAGCAGAATGGCCGCAGGCTCGGGCAGGTCAGAGGGGGATTTCTGGGCGGTGCTTGTAGAAGGTCATGTACCATTAAAGGCATGTTCCACGAAAGGGCAGGTCACTGCGAAGGTTGTTCCAAAGTTTTGAGGTCAAACTGGGTTGGAGCAGTAAGGTCAAAGCACAAACAGGCTACAATGTATTAAGGAACATTGGGCATTCCCAGTATTCAATAAAAGGGCAGGGATTGATACATATTGTCCCCTCCTGTTCCCACGGTCTTGTCTGCTCCATGGCATACTAGCAGAAGTTCAGGAGGGCTAGACTTCACCTAGGGTGGTTACTGGCTTAATCGAGTGGCAAATCCAAAGGTTTCACATTTACTAACGTGTGAAATTTTCAGCTGCCAGTGCTTAGTTTTATTCATATGCACAGTATTATTAAGTCAAATAATAGATGTATTGACTAGTACGACCAGTGGACGTTCTCACACCAAGGCATTTGGCAGCGGTGAGGGTTGCTAGGCTGTAAGGATATCAAGGTTGAATATGACTGCCAGGCATCAGCAGCACTGAGCGGCTTGCAGCCAGAGGCGGTATCCGATGCAAGGGCAGCTGTTAGATTAGAGCCCTACTCAGAGGGACCGCCTTAAGTGCTTGGAGATCTGTTGGCACCGCCTTTCAAGGGAAGCCATTGTCGAGTGGGCTGCTCTGAGCAGGGCATTTGCAGGCGTAAGTAACAGCATCAGCTGCCAGTTCAAACGTGCATCTTTCACCAATTTACTCAGACAACTGGGACAGGAAGTAAGGCGGGCTGGATAACTCCTGCTTCTACCTGCATTGGCACATCTTGTCAGGAGTGACTGTCAAAGGGATGTCACGTAAGCCAGGTAATGTTAGCACCCATCCACACCAAGCCGATTGGTTAAGGTATCAGGCCCTTGGGGGCCAGTGCCATGAATTACTAAAGTGAACTGAACAGTAGGGTGACCGTGGGTTACGCTAGCAGAAGTTTGGGGAAGAGCTAAACTCCACCCATGGTCATGGTGTAGTCTTAAGTAAGTTGGAGTTGTCACTCTTTGACCAGGGGTTCGATGCTACACGAGGGCATCGCTGCGCTGCGGCCAGAGCACTGTCTTTGTGTTTCCCCGGGGGGCAGCTAGTGAAGGCAAGGCTCTTCCCAAACCTGGCACCAGAACACAAGGTAGTCAGGGCCAACTTGTCTGTTGGGTGACTTGGGTAGGCACCTGTGTAGTTGTCACTCCACGAAGGGGTGAGTTGTCTCCAATAGTGGGCACAATACATATAGGTGTGTCTGTTTGTGGTATCTCCTAGCGGACCCACTGAAGGTGTACTGCAGCTAAACAGGGAACTGGGAAGCTTGGTTTCCGTCACGGTGGCAGGTTTAAAGCATCCAGGGTCGGAGATGCACAGTAGGTACTGTGCATCTGTTATCCGACGGCAGTTGGGCAAGCGGGGTGCGCTGCGTAAGTTGTAATTGCACGAAAGGGTGAGGTGTCTCCAGTAGTGGGCGCAAGACATACATTGTTTCAGACCAGCTTTGATACCATTAAGGTGTTCACCAGGGTAGCAAGCAAAGGGGTTTGTGCATACGTCTGGGCAACGGGGCAAAATAAGTGCACCCCAGAACCAAGGGCAGTTGAGTATGATCCTGCAGTTAGGCGCAAACGCCCGCCCGGTCAGTAATAGATGCCACACGGGGTGGTGACGCTGTCAGCCAACAGTGGGCTGCCGTCCCAAGTAATGGGGACACAAGGTGTCAAGCACAAAAGGCTACTATGTAAAAGAACATTTGGCATGTCCAGTGATCAACAAAAAGTAAATTTAACTGAGCAGGTAATTTTCCACTGGTGGGGTTGCCCTGGGGTGGGCAGTGTGAACGCCCCTGCCCCCCTATTCGGGGGCTCCCGCAGGGAGGGTTCTAGCCTGGCGACTTTTCCTGCAGTTCAGGTCAAATGCCCTGCCCGGTTAGCTATATTAGCCTCACTGGACGGGGGTGCTGTCAGCTAACACATTGTGCTGCGTCCCCAAGAAAGGGGGGAACAAGGTGCCAAGCACAAAAGGCAAGGCGAGCAGTTGGAACCCCCCCCCCATTCGGGAATATTCTGGGATGAAGGGCAAAGTAGGACTTAGTCAATCCTAATGTTAGGCACCATATGGCAGCCAGTGCGCACTGCATTAGTCAGACGGATTCTCTAGCTGGTATCCCTAGGGGGGTTCACCACGAAGGGAGCTGAGCTGGCGAAATTTCCATAAGAAATGAGGGATGCACGGCAAGGGCAGGAGGGCACCCTGGCTCATTGTGTCACACGTCTAGTTATGGACATTCCTGTGTGTCATGAGTTAGAAAGCAAATGGACGGTGCAAAGGTTAAAGTATAATCCTTCTCGCCCGAATAGCCAAAAGTAGGCAGGTGGGTGTGGGAGCGGTCTCCCAACAAGCGGGCAGCTGTCCCTTAAGTGGGACACAGGTGTGCTAGACACACCGTCCTAGTCGGACGGCAGCTAGGTAAGCTCAGCAAATTCATGGGGCAATGTGAGCCAGGGAACCTGATCTGCCCCGCCCAGAGTTGGCACGGGGCTGAGTTATGTGAAGTAGTGTAACTTTCCCACAGGAGGGTGGATAGTTCTTGACACAAATTCACTGGGCAGAAGGGCCTTTGTGTTGCATTAGACAGTAGCTGACCCAGGCTATCGGCAAGGGCTATTGTGATATAGATGGGGTTCATCTATCACCAGTGGGAGGGATCTCTTCCCTAGCGTTGCAGGAGGCCTGGAAATGAGAGGTTGCAGGTGAGAAAGGAGCTGTTTTGGTGGGGGGGCTCTGGCGGCGACGGTGGCCACCTCCAGAGCTGTGGCGGAGTTACAGGGCGATCTGGAAGCAGAGGAGTACAGAAGGGTACCTCTGCGCGGCACCATGGTGGGTGCCAGAGCCAAATCCTAGGAGCCTCATGGGAGGTTCCTGGAAAACCGTGTCGGCGCCCCGTTAGTCCTTCGGGCGGTTGTGGGCCTGAACAACCGGGGGGTTTGCTATGCTACGCTCCGCCCTGAAAGGGGCGTGAGTAATAATGTGTCAAGTGATCCGGGAAGAGGATCACCAGAAGTGGCAGCACAGATGGGGTTCGCCCCAGTGCTGCTTGGCTCATCAGGCGGGCAGGCGGCCCAGACGGTTGCCTGCCCTTGGATCGCCCGTAAGATAACCCACCATATTACATAACGGTGTATGTAATAAACCTGCAGCAATTTTACCCAAACAAGAAATGTGTTGTGTGTTTATTTATGAGCATGCATGTTATGTTCGAGGGGTGGGGTAGGTTGCCAATGCTGGTACTATGCGGCTGTCCGAGGCCCCCGCAGGGGGCCACTAAAGAGGGCAGCCCTCTAGTACCAGCTGGGCACCCCACACCCCCGTAGGGGCAGGGACTCAGGGAGGAGTCCCCCAAGCCTTCGCGCAGCGCGCTAGGCGAGCATCACTTCCGGGTGCGCGAGGACAGGGGGAGGGGTATATAGGCCTCCCCCCACCATCTTGTCGTCCTCTTTCGCGCGCCCGGACACGCCGTCTCCCACCCTACCGCTTACCCGGCGTGGTTCGTGGCAGGCAGGAGGCAGAGAATGTTGTAATGTTGTCTTTTTTCGTTGCAGGCGGAGTTACAGGGCGATCTGGAAGCAGAGGAGTACAGAAGAGAACCTCTGCGCAGCACCATGGTGGGTGCCAGAGCCAAATCCTAGGAGCCTTATGGGAGGTTCCTGGAAAACCGTGTCGGCGCCCCGTTAGTCCTTCGGGCGGTTGTGGGCCTGAACAACCGGGGGGTTTGCTATGCTATGCTCCGCCCTGAAAGGGGCGTGAGTAATAATGTGTCACGTGATCCGGGAAGAGGATCACCAGAAGTGGCAGCACAGATGGGGTTCGCCCCAGTGCTGCTTGGCTCATCAGGCGGGCAGGCGGCCCAGACGGTTGCCTGCCCTTGGATCGCCCGTAAGATAACCCACCATATTACATAACGGTGTATGTAATAAACCTGCAGCAATTTTACCCAAACAAGAAATGTGTTGTGTGTTTATTTATGAGCATGCATGTTATGTTCGAGGGGTGGGGTAGGTTGCCAATGCTGGTACTATTCTTAGCACAGCTGAGGCTCGCGCTCGCCCTCAGCAGTGCGCACTTCACTGAGGCCGTTACTGAAGTAACAGCTCTTGGTGCATCGTCCGTGTTTCCCTTCAGAGTTGAGAGTAGCCAGAGAATTCGTTTCGTGACCGTCGGAAGAGTTAATTACCTACTCGACGGTTGTTACAAGAATTCCTAGGCTGAAGGAGTTACGAGTCCAGAGTTTGGTAATAAATTACTTGACTTCGTTTCCAGTGAAGTTAAGTCTCGTGGAGCCAGCGTTTCCTGTCACGCAAGTACAGCTCGGAGAGCTAATTCTATTATTACATCTAAAGAACCCAGTATCCAGCTGTCTTTGGCTTTTAGTTTTCATTGTTAAACTTAATTAGCCTGCTTGCCTTCCGTGCTCAGTGGTTGCTTGTGAAGGGCAATTTACTAGGGTGGCTCTGAGTTAATTTACTAGAATAAAAGAGAGATACTTACCAATATTGATTTTCCTGTCGAGCCAGAACTCTTTTGAGATTCCACCTGCATACAAGAAAAGAAAGGTATTGATCAACCTTAAATATAGATAGAATAGCATAATTGACAATAGGCTGCACATTTGTACTTAGTGTTTTATGCATTCCTACAGGATTATCAAGCATAGCAACATCGTTAAGAAGCACAGCATTTAAAATCCTTAAAACAAAAGAAGAGAGGCTATAGCCCAGTCTCAAGGGGGTACGTTACAATTGGGATTGGAAAATATACAGTAATAGTATAACCCTAGTAAAGATCTCAGTAATGTTTGTCATTTGTTTTACAGTGTCTAATAAATAAACAGCGCAAGAAGCAACCTAGAGCAGCAGCTGATAGACGACACCAGTATAGAAGATGAGGCAGTCGCTTCTCTGTCCCTTACCCCTTTCCCCCCCCGAGGGTTCCTACATACTCCTAGAAAGATCCTTCGGGAGCTTGTGGAAAACTCGGAGAGGCATTGGGAACGTGCGACGTTCTGCTCCTGTGAAGTACCTGGGAAACTTCAAGTAAGACTCTTGACACCAGTGGAGCTCATTGTACCCCAGCGCACCATGGGCAGCCTGCAGCACCCCCCAGAGGAGCTCAGTGTACCCCAGTGCACACTAATGCAGCCTATACCACCTACCAGCGGAGCTCAGTGTACCCCAACACACCCTAGGCAGCCCGCAGCATCACCCAGCGGAGCTCAGTGTACCCCCTTGCACCCCAGTGCAGCCCATAGCACCCCCAAGTGGAGCTCAGTGCACCACAGTGCACCCTAGTGAAGCCAACAGCCATCCCTACTGGAGGGAGCTCAATGTAACCCAGCGCACCCTAGGGAGCCCAAAGCACCTCCCAACGGAGCTCAGTGCACCCCTGCACACCCTAGTGCATCCCGCAGCACCCCCCAGAGGAGCTCAGTGTACCCACATACCCAGTGCAGCCCATAGCCCCCCCAGCACAGCTCAGTGTACCTCAGCACATCCTAGTGTAGCCCATAGCACCCCCCAGTGGAGCTCAGTGTACCGCAGCGCACCCTAGTGCAGCCCATAGCACCCACCAACGAAGCTCAGTGTACCCCAGCGCACCCAGGGGCAGCCTATAGCACCCCCCAGCGGAGCTCAGTGTACCTACATACCCTAGTGCAGCCCATAGCCCCCCCAGTGCAGCTTAGTGTACTCCAGTGCATCCTAGTGCTGCCCATAGCACCGACAAGCGGAGCTCAGTGCACCCCAGTGCACCCTAGTGAAGCCAACAGCCATCCTTACTGGAGGGAGCTCAATATAACCCAGCGCACCCTAGGGAGCCCAAAGCACCTCCCAACGGAGCTCAGTGCACCCCTGCACACCCTAGTGCATCCCGCAGCACCCCCCAGAGGAGCTCAGTGTACCCACATACCCAGTGCAGCCCATAGCCCCCCAGCACAGCTCAGTGTACCTCAGCACATCCTAGTGTAGCCCATAGCACCCCCAGTGGAGCTCAGTGTGCCGCAGCGCACCCTAGTGCAGCCCATAGCACCCACCAACGAAGCTCAGTGTACCCCAGCGCACCCAGGGGCAGCCCATAGCACCCCCCAGCGGAGCTCAGTGTACCTACATACCCTAGTGCAGCCCATAGCCCCCCAGTGCAGCTTAGTGTACTCCAGTGCATCCTAGTGCTGCCCATAGCACCGACCAGCGGAGCTCAGTGTACCCCAGCACACACTAGTGCAGCCTGCAGCACCCCTAGCGGAGATCAATGTACCCACAGACCCTAGTGCAGCCCATAGCACCCCCCAGTGGAGCTCAGTGTACCCCAGCGCACCCTAGTGCAGCCCACAGCACTTCCAGCGTACCGTAGTGTACCCACATACCCTAGTGCAGGCCATAGCACCCCCAGAGGAGCTCAGTGTACCATGGCACACCCTAGTGCAGCCCATTGCACCCCCCAGCGGAGCTCAGTGTACCCCAGCGCACCCTAGTGCAGCCCAAAGCTCCCCACAGCGGAGCTCAGTGTACCCCAGTGCACCCTAGTGGAGCCAGCAGCACCCCCCAGCGGAGCTCAATGTACCGCAGAGCACCCTAGTGCAGGCCGCAGCACCTCCCAGCGGAGCTCAGTGTACCCCAGCGCACCCTAGTGCTGCCCGCAGCACCCCCCAAAGGAATTCAGTGTACCCCAGCGCACCATGGTGCGGCTCACAGCAACCCCCAGCGGAGCTCAGCATACCCCAGCACACGCTAGTGCAGCCCGCAGCACCCCCCCAGCAGAGCTCAGTGTACCCCAGTGCACCCTAATGCAGCCCATAGCACCCCTCAGCGGAGCTCAGTGTACCCCAGAGCAACTTAGAGCAGCCCGTAGCATCCCCCAGCGGATCTCCGTGTACCCCAGAGCAGCCCATAGCACCCTGCAGCAGAGCTCCGTGTACCCCCGCGTACCGTAGTGCAGGCCATAGAATCTCCCAGCGGCACTCAGTGCACCTCATCGCACAATAGTACCCACCAGTGGAGCTCAGTGTACCTTAGCGCACCCAGGGGCAGCCCATAGCACCCACCAGCGGAGCTCAGTGTACCCCAGCGCAAAGTGGTGCAGCCTGTAGAACCCCCCAGCGGAACTCAGTGTACCCACATACCAGAGTGCAGCCCATAGTACCCACCAGCGGAGCTCAGTGTACCCCAGGGCACCCTAGTGCAGGCCTCAGCACCGCCCAGAGGAGCTCAGTGTACCCACATACCCTAGTGCAGCCCATAGACCCCCCAGCTTAGTGTACTCCAACCCACCATAGAGCAGCCCGTAGCACCCCCCAGTGGAGCTCAGTGTACCCCAGCATACCCTAGTGCAGCCCACAGTACCCCCTAGAGGAGCTCAGTTTAACCCAGCGCACCCTAGGGAGCCGAAAGCACCTCCCAGCGGAGCTCAGTGTACCCCACCTCACCCCAGTGCAGCCTACAGCACCCCCCAGCGTAGCTCAGTGTACCCCAGTGCACCATGGGCAGCCTACAGCACCCCCCCAGGGGAGCTCTGTGTACCCGAGCGCACCCTAGGCAGCCCAAAGCACATCCCAGAGGAGCTCAGTGTACCCCAGTGCACATTAGTGCAGCCTATACCACCTCCCAGCGGAACTCAGTGTACCCCAACACACCCTAGGTAGCCCGCAGCACCTCCCAGCGGAGCTCAGTGTACCCCATCGCACCCCAGTGCAGCCTATAGCACCCCCCAGCGGAGTGCACCCCAGCGCACCCTAGTGAAGCCCACAGCAACCCATACCGAATGGAGCTCAGTGTAACCCAGTGCACCCTAGGGAGCCAAAAGCACCTCCCAGCGGAGCTCAATGCACCCTAGCGCACCCAAGTATAGCCCAAAGCACCAACCAGCGGAGCTCAGTGTGCCCCAGCGCACCATAGTACAGCCCGCAGCACCCCACAGCGGAGCTCAGTGTACCCCAGAGCACCCTAGTGCAGCTCACAGCACCCCCCAGCGGAGCTCAGTCTACCCCTGCGCACCCTAGAGTAGTCCGTAGCACCCTCCAGCGGAGCTCAGTGTACCCCAGCGCACCCTAGTGCAGCCCGCAGCACCCCGCAGCAGAGTTCAGTGTACCCCAGTGCACCATGGTGCGGCCCATGGCAACCCTCAGCGGAGCTCAGTGTACTTCAGCGCACCCTATTGCAGCCCATAGCACCCCCCAGCGGAGCTCAGTGTACTGCAGCACCCCTCAGCGGAGCTCAGTGTGCCCACATACCCTAGTGCAGTCCATAGCCCCCCTCAGCACGCCTTAGGCAGCCCATAGCACCCCCCAGCGGAGCTCAGTGTACCACAGCGCACACTAGTAAAGCCCACAGCAACCCCCAGCGGAGCTTAGTGTAACCCTGCAAACCCTAGGGAGCCCAAAGCAGCTCCCAGCGGAGCTCAGTGTACCCTAGAGCACACCAGTGCAGCCTGCAACACCCCCCAGCGGAGCTCAGTGTACCCCAGCACATCCTAGTGGAGCCCGCAGCACCCCCCAGTGGAGTTCAGTGTACCCCAGCGCATCTTCGCACCATCATGTGGCCCATGGCACCCCCCAGCGGAGCTCAGTGTGCCCACATACCCTAGTGCAGTCCATAGCCCCCCTCAGCACGCCTTGGGCAGCCCATAGCACCCCCCAGCGGAGCTCAGTGTACCTCAGCGTACCCAGGTGCAGCCCAAACCACCACCCAGCGGAGCTCAGTGTACCTCAGCGCACCCTAGTACAACCCGCAGCACCCCAGAGCGGAGCTCAGTGTACCCTAGAGCACACCAGTGCAGCCTGCAGCACCCCCCCAGCGGAGCTCAGTGTACCCCAGCACATCCTAGTGCAGCCCGCAGCACCCCCCCAGTGGAGTTCAGTGTACCCCAGCGCACCATCGTGTGGCCCATGGCACCCCCCAGCGGAGCTCAGTGTACCCCAGCGTACCCAGGTGCAGCCCAAAGCACGACCCAGCGGAGCTCAGTGTACCCCAGCACACCCTAATACAGCCCGCAGCACCCCACAGCAGAGCTCAGTGTTCCCCAGAGCACCCTAGTGCAGCCCGCAGCACCCCCAAGCGGAGCTCAGTGTACCCCAGCACACCCTAGTGCAGCCCGCAGCACCGTCCAGCGGAGTTCAGTGTACCCCAACGCACCATTGTGCGGCCCATGGCACCCCCAGCGGAGCTCAGTGTACTGCAGCGCACCCTTGTGCAGTCCTTAGCACCCCCCAGCAGAGCTCAGTGTACCCACATACCCTAGTAGAGCCCATAGCACCCTCCAGCGGAGCTCAGTGTACCCCAGCACCCCCTAGGCAGCCCATAGCACCCCCCAGCAGAGCTCAGTGTACACTAGTGCATCCCAGAGCATCCCCCAGTGGAGCTCAGTGTACCCCAGGGCACGCTAGTGCAGGCCATGGCACGCAACAGCGGAACTCAGTATCCCTCAGCACACACTGGTGCAGCCTGCAGAACCCCCCAGCGGAGCTCAGTGTACCCACATACCAGAGTGTAGCCCATAGCACCCCCCAGCAGAACTCAGTGTACCCACATACCCTAGCGCAGCCCATAGCATGCCCCAGCGGAGCTCAGTGTACCCCAGTGTTAGAATAGAAATTATGCTTTCGTATTGTCTTTATGTAAGTTAGCATTTGCAGCGCCATTTTGTGTACCGGCTGTGAGAAGTTGGCCTGGTATATGCTGTCCACTAGTTATAGTGGGCACCTTGCACCAGTCCAAACGACCTTTATTGATGATAGGTTTAAAGACAACCTTTATTGAAAGCTATCCTAGTGGTAGCTATGGAGAGCAGCCTTCAGGCTAAGTCTTGAAGGAGTGTTAAGCTGTTGTTTTACCAGTTATAATCTCGTGAATGACCAAATGAAAGGAGAACCACACCAGGTATATATATAAAATATATGTATTTATTACTAAACACTACCCAATAGTCTCTTTATGAGGCTAGAGGTCAAAGTACACAAGTTACAAGTCGAATAGCACAGTAAATAAGCACAATATACGATTAGCCCTAGGGCGTACCAAACCATATATTAAGAAAGTGGTATAAGAACCACGACTTAAGCAGACACAAGGCCTAGAGCCTGTAGAATAGCTGGGACCCCAAGGAACCACCCAAGGTAGTGACACAGGGGACCCACGGGGGCTGTGTGCAGTGTGTGAACACAGCCGCGAGCTCCGTTAAAGTCTATGGAAAAGTCGCGGTTAGAGTTTTAGAGTTTAAGGACACTTAGAAATGGATTAGGACCAAACCCTCTTGGACTTAGACAGTTCTAGGGTCAACACCCACGGGAGCACCGGAGTACTCGAGTTACCTCACCCAGGGAAGCCGGGTGCATAGGTGTCGAATGGTGTCGGGTCGCGTCGTCGATTTCAATGGCAGCCGGCAAGGAAGTGCTGCTGCCTTGAAGATGCGAAGTGTCCGAAGAGATCCAAGCCTGGATCGGAGATGAGAAGAACCTGAAAGCAGAGGGAACAGAGTCTGGGTCACTTGCCAGTGACCAGGGGCACGATAGTCGAATGCCCACCTATGTCGGGTGCTTCAGGTGAAAGAGGTGAAGCTTGACTCTTCAGCCACGAGGACCAGGAGGCGTCGACGACAACCAGGAGCTGGAATCGAGCTGTCCCACAAAGGATGTCGAGTGCTGCAGCATTGGTGTCCGGATTGAACACAACAAGCCTTGGCAACAGCAACCCACGCAGAAGGGAGTAAGAGGCTTCTGTGCAGACCAGCAAGGTCTGAGGGACTCACCACTCGGTGGGGAGTCAGGGCACATCTGGAGCAACGAGGAAAGCCCAAAGAAAATCAGAGTTGCCTTCACAGGGACCCACCAGTCGATGGACCAGGGATCGCGAAGGAGCCTCTAGCTGAAACGCAAGAAGCAGGCCCACAGAACACTCGTGGAGTGTAGGCTCACAATCTTCGGTGCAATTGGTGCTCGGGGACTGGGCTACAGGTAACCCAAAGCAGGACTTCAAGAGTCGTCGAGAAGTCGATGCACTAGCAAATGTGCACAGTGTCCAGGAGTTCCGGTTCCACGTCACTCGTGACAGCTGCGGGTCTCAGTTTTGCTGGGGACTCGGGTCGGCCTCTGAGAAGTCTGGAAATCCTCGTCCTGGGCTGCAGTTACTTCGGAGTCCGGCGGGAGCTTCGGAGATGCAGACCGGCAAATGCTTCGTTGGTGCTTGCCAAGCAGGGGAGTCACTCCTTGACCCCAAGGGAGATTTCTTCAGTCCTCTAGTCTTGAGTAGAGCGTCGAAGTTCCAGGATTCAGTTGCAGAGTTTCGTCCAGGGATATCTAAAGTCCTGTTGCCAGGGGTTCCTTACTTATACCTAAGAAAGGGGTTGGACTAACTCTGGGGACCCACCTATGGGAGGGTTTGGAAAGAGGGGTGGCTACACCCATTTCCTTTGTCCAGTTTCGCGCCAGAGCAGGGGCTGGCAGCCCCTGCAACCGGTTTGAACTGGGATATGCACGAGGACACCAAATGTGCCCCCAGTGCAGGATTTCAAAGCACTCTTGGAGTGCACCCACCCAGCCCCAATCCACTAAGGCCTGTCTGGGAGGTGGTATCACCTCCCTGTGACAGGAAACCTATTGTCCAGGCCTCCCCTGCCGGAGTTTCGGTCAGCAGCAGGAGGCCAGACTCGTGTCTGTGGCTGCAGCATCCATTTTGTGATGCCAGGGCTCTGTTTAGTTCGTACCGGGTATACCGGTGTTGTCATGTCTCTCCCTCTAGAAGGGTGGGATCATACTCCCACACCAGTTACTGGTGTGGGGGTATGATTCCAAGGTGTTTGACACCAAACACGACATGTTTCTGTGCAGCCATCCCAAAGTTAGCATTTACCGCGAGGATATAATGCACTTAAGAGTATATGGTCAGGCTATGTGAGAAGTTGGCCTGGTATATGCTGTCCACTAATTATAGTGGGCACCTTGCACCAGTCCAAACAACCCCTTATTGGAGATAGGTTAAAGACAACCTTTATTGAAAGCTATCCTAGTGGTAGCTATGGAGAGCAGCCTTCAGGCTAAGTCTTGAAGGAATGTAAAGCAGCTTGGAGGAGGACTTGAGCAAACCCCTTTAGAACTAGGTTGTTCTAGAGTCTATACCCACGGGAGCACCGGAGTACTCGAGTTACCTCACGCAGGGAAGCCGGGTGCATAGGTGTCTTTCGGGGTCGGGTTTCGTCGTCGTTTTCAATGGCGATCTGCTGCAAAGTGCTGCTGGCGACCAAGTCGAAAGTGTTCGGGTTGATCCCAGGGTGGATCGAAGATCTGAAGAACCTGAAAGCAGAGGGGACAGAGTCTGGGTCACTAGCCAGTGACCAGGAAGGCGATGAGCAGATGCCCACCGATGTCGGGTGCTTCAGGTAGGTTGACGGTCGTCTTGACTCTTCAGCCACAAGGTCCAGGAGGCGTCGACGATGACCAGGAGCTGGATTCGAGCTGTCCCATGAAGTCTGTCGATTGCTGGGGTGTCGGTGACCGGATTGGACCCAACAAGCCTTGGCAACAGCAAGTCACGCGGAAATAAAGAAAGGACGTTGATGCAGAACAGCAAGGTCTGGGGGACTCACCCAGCGAAGGTAAGGCAGGGCACGTCTGGAGCAACCAGGAAAGCCCAAGCAGAAGAAGAGTTGCCTTCGGGAGGGCCCACTAGCCAACGGACTAGCGACCGCAAAGGAGCCTCGAGTGGACGCACTTGGAGCTGGCTCACAGGACACTCGTGGAGTGGAGGCCAGTGATCTTTGGTGCAGTTGGTGCTGGAGGCGGGGGCTACTCGGAGCCCAAAGCACAACTTCGTGGGAGACCAGGAAGAGGATGCACTTGCAAAAGTTCTTGGTGTCCAGGGGTCACGGTTCCACGTTACCCACGACAGCTACGGGCCTCATCTTCGCTGGGGACTCAGGGCAGCCTCGGGGAAGTCTGGAAATCCACCTCTGGTGTTGCAAAGACTTCGGCGTCCGGCGGGAGCTTCAGCGATGCAGACCGGACAATTGCTTCTTAGGTGCCTGCCAAGCAGGGGAGTCACTCCTTGACCCCAAGGGAGATTCTTCAGTCCTCTAATCTTCAAGTAGAGCGTCGAAGGTCCAGGATTCAGTGTCAGAGTTTCGTCCAGGGTAATCTAAAGTCCTAAGGACTGGGGTCCCATACTTATACAAAGTTAGGGGGTTGGACATACTCTGGGGACCCACCTATGGGAGGGTCAGGGAAGAGGGGTGGTTACACCCATTCCCTTTGTCCAGTTTCGCGCCAGAGCAGGGGCAGGTAGCCCCTGCAACCGGTTTGAACTGGCATATGCACAGGGACACCAAATGTGCCCCCAGTGCAGGGCTTCAAAGCACCAGAGGGTGCTCCCGCCCAGCCCCAATACACACTATCCTGTCTGGGGAGGTGGTTACACCTCTCTTCGACAGGAAACCTATTGTCCAGGCCTCCCCTGCCGGAGTTTCAGTCCGCAGCAGGAGGCCAGACCCGTGTCTGTGGCAGCGGTAACCATTTTGTGATGCCAGGGCTCTGGAAAGAAGTTACCGGGTAGCCCGGTGTGTACATGTCTCTCCCTCTAGAAGGGTGGAATGCTACCCCCGCCGCCAGGACTGGCGGGGGGGTAGTATTCCAAGATGTTTGACACCAAACACGACATGTTTTGGTGCAGCCAGTCCAAAGTTAGCACTGTACCGCGAGGATATAATGCACTTAAGAGTATATGGTCAGGCTGTACCACAAACAGCATCAGAGGAGGGACTCCGAACGCTGCAGAGGGGCTCTGCTCATGCAGGGGCACCCTCTCACATAAAAACCAAGCACTCTGCCTTCAGGATTGTTAAGGCCTGCCATAGGAGTGACTTATAGGTTTATATGTGTGTGCAATTGTAGTGATATAGGTAGCCTATATCACAGTAAGAGGTGCCTGCACCACCTTACCCAGGCTGCAGTAGCAGACCTGTGGTGTCATTTTGGCTGGCCTTCCAGGGGTGGCATAATACATGCTTCAGCCCCTGGCAGGCCTCTGGGGTACCTATGCCCTGGGTACATAGTATACCATATACTAGGGACTTATAAGGGCACTCCAGATTCCAATCAAAGTTTACCTAAGGTACATGGAAACCATTTTAGAGAGGAAGCAGCTAGGCTGGGGTTCTGATTAGCAGGGCCCCAGCCAGACTAAAGTCGAAAAACAGTGAAGCATCAGTAAAAAGTGGGGGTACCCATGTGAAGCAGATCCTACTCTCCTACACCCCCCCCCCCAAAACGCAGGGACATTAAACTAACCTTGACCAGTTGAGTCTTCATGTTCTAAGTGGAAATACCTAGAGAGTCCATCTGCATTGGCATGGTTACTCCCAGGTCTATGTTCCACTGTAAAGTCCATCCCCTGTAGGGAAATGGACCACCTAAGCAGTATGGGGTTTTCACCCTTCATTTGTTTTAGCCATAGGAGGGGCTTGTGGTCTGTTTGAACAAGGAAGTGAGTACCAAACAAGTATGGCCTCAACTTCTTCAGAGCCCACACCACAGCAAAGGCCTCCCTCTCTATGGCTGACCAACGTTTCTCTCTAGGGGTCAGCCTTCTGCTAATAAAAGCTACTGGCTGATCCTGACCTTCATCATTCAATTGTGACAGTACAGCCCCTACCCCCAATTCAGATGCATCTGTTTGGACAATGAACTTCTTGGAGTAATCAGGACTCTGGAGAATGGGAGCAGTGCACATGGCCTGCTTCAGGTCATCAAATGCCTTTTGACAGCTAGCTGTCCACTGAACCTTTTTGGGCATTTTCTTGGAAGTTAAGTCATTCAGGGCTGTCACTATTGATCCATACCCCTAAACAAATCTCCTATAGTACCCAGTCAGGCCTAAGAAGGCTCTCACCTGAGTCTGGGTAGTGGGAGCAACCCAGTCCATGATGGTCTGGATTTTGCTCTGCAATGGTTGAACCTGGCCTCCACCCACAAGGTGGCCCAAGTACACAACCTGACTCTGCCCTATCTGGCACTTGGTGGCCTTGATAGTGAGGCCTGCCTTTTGCAGGGCCTCTAAAACATTTCTGAGGTGGACCAGGTGATCCTCCCAGGTGGAGCTAAAGACAGCAATATCATCTAGATATGCTGCACTGTAGGCCTCCAGACCTGTAAGGACTGTATTCACCAACCTCTGAAAAGTGGCAGGTGCATTCTTCAGACCAAAGGGCATTACCACAAATTGATAATGTCCACTAGGGGTTGAGAATGCTGTTTTTGGTTTTGCATCATCAGCTAGTCTGATCTGCCAGTAGCCAGCTGTCAGGTCAAATGTGCTTAGATACTTGGCTGAGGCCAAAGTGTCTATGAGCTCATCTGCCCTGGGGATTGGATGGGCATCAGTCCTAGTGACTGCATTGAGGCCTCTGTAGTCCACACAAAACCTCATCTCTCTCTTGCCATCTTTGGTGTGAGGTTTAGGCACCAGGACTACTGGACTAGCCCAAGGGCTATCTGAATGCTCAATGACACCCGGTTCCAACATTTTCTGGACTTCTGTCCTGATACAGTCCCTGACCTGGTCAGGTTGCCTGTAAATCTTACTTTTAACAGGCAGACTGTCCCCAGTGTCCACTTCATGAGTGCACCAGGTGGTCTGACTTGGAGTCAGAGAGAACATATGTCTGTACTGATTGAGCACTTGTCTACAATCAGTTTGCTGCTGAGCAGTGAGGCTGCCTGCCAAGGCTACACCATCCACTGACCCATCATCAGGGTTCTGTGAGAGCAGGTCAGGGAGTGGGTCACTCTCTTCCTCCTGTCCCTCATCAGTAGCCATGAGCAAGCCCATGTCTGCCCTGTCCACATATGGCTTCAATCTGTTGACATGGAGAACCCTGTGGGGACTCCTGGGTGTTCCTAGGTCTACTAAATAGGTAACCTCACCCTTCTGTTCAACAATGGTATGGGGTCCACTCCACTTGTCTTGGAGAGCTGCTGGGGCCACTGGCTCCAGCACCCACACCTTCTGTCCTGGCTGGTAAACAGTCAGTATAGCCTTTTGGTCATGCCAGGCTTTTTGCAATTCCTGGCTAGCCTCAAGGTTTTTAGTTGCCTTTTTCATGTACTCAGCCATCCTGGAGCGGAGACCAAGTACATGGTCCACTATGTCTTGCTTTGGGGGCTTGAGAGGTAACTCCCATCCTTCCTTCACCAAGCACAATGGACCCCTGACAGGGTGACCAAACAAAAGTTCAAAAGGGCTGTAGCCAACCCCCTTTTGAGGCACCTCCCTGTATGCAAATAAAAGGCAGGGCAAGAGTATGTCCCATCTTCGCCTAAGCTTTTCTGGGAGCCCTTTAATCATGCCCTTTAAGGTTTTGTTGAATCTCTCAACTAAACCATTGCATTGTGGGTGATAGGGTGTGGTGAACTTGTAAGTCACTCCACACTCCTTCCACATTGCCTTCAAGTATCCAGACATAAAGTTTGCACCCCTGTCTGATACAACCTCCTTAGGGAAGCCCACTCTTGAGAAAATTCCCAGGAGGGCTCTTGCCACCACAGGTGCTGTAGTGGTCCTAAGGGGAATAGCCTCTGGGTACCTAGTGGCATGGTCCACCACCACCAGGATAAACCTGTGCCCAGATGCTGTTTGGGGATCCATGGGACCAACAATATCAATCCCCACTCTCTCAAAGGGAACCCCCACCATAGGTAGTGGTATCAGGGGGGCCTTTGTGGTGCCACCTGCCTTCCCACTGGCTTGGCAGGTTACACAGGAGCGACAAAACTCCTTGGTGTCTTCAGACATGTGGGGCCAGTCAAATGAGGGACAAGTCTGTCCCAAGTCTTGTTCTGGCCCAGGTGACCTGCTAGAGGAATGTCATGGGCTAGGGTCAATAGGAAGCCCCTGAACTTCAGAGGTATAACCAACCTCCTGGTGGCACCAGGATTGGGGTCTCTACACTCTGAGTACAAGAGTCCATCATCCCAATACACTTTATGGGGACCACTAGCATTCCCAGCAGCCTCAGCAGCAGCTTGCTGTCTGAGGGGTTCAAGAGAGGGGCAGCTCTGCTGCTCCTGGCTCAGATCTGCCCTGGAAGGGCCCCCTGTCCCCAAGAACTCAACCTGGTCAGGTTCAAGCTCCTCTGGGACAGTTCCTTCCTCAGGACTGAGATCATCCCCCTCAAGAGACTGATCTTCCTTCTGAGCCAAGGGGAAGGCACTGCCTTAACCCTACTACTCCTCCTCTTGGATGGCACTTGGTCCATGGTTCCAGGATCCAAGGCCTGTTCAGTGTTAGACATTTTGCTCTGTGACCTGGTCACAGCAAACACATCTGCAGGGATCCCCAGCATTTCTGCATGGGTCCTGAGCTCCACTTCTGCCCAAGCTGAAGTTTCAAGATCATTGCCAAGCAAGCATTCCACTGGTAGGTTTGCACTCACCACAACCTTTTTAAGGCCAGTTACCCCTCCCCAGGAGAAGTTAACAACTGCCAGAGTATGGTCTGTTCTGACATTGCTAGCATTGGTCACTTGGTACATTTCACCAAGTATAATCTGCCCAGGATCCACAAGGTCTTGTTTCACCATGGTGACACTCGCCCCTGTGTCCCTAAATGCCAAAGCCTCTTTTCCATTGATTAATGGCTGTTGCCTGTACTTGCCCAGATTACTGGGACTCACAGAGGAGGTCACATCCATGCCTCCATCACAGACTAGGACAGCCTGAGTGAGTTCTCTGACTAGACCAGAGCTCATCTCAATACCCAGGGTCAACCCTACTAAACCCTTGGCCTGTGTACTCCCACCACCAATTGTAACTGCACTAGGGGGAACAGGTGCCTTAGGGGCATTGGTGGGGGCTGGAATAGAGTCTTTGGACTTGGTGCAATCACTGGTCCAGTGTGTCTTTTGCTTACAGACTTTGCACCATGGTTTCTTTTGGCCTTTTCCCTTGTTAGACTGTGAATCCCCACCTGAAGAAGATTTTTGGGGGCCTTGTGAAGACTTCTGGTCTTTACCCTTCTCCCCACCCTTACCAGAGTTTTTAGAATCTTGCTTCTTATGGTCACCACCTTGGTTCTGTACCTTCTGCCTCACCCTGGTTCTGACCCATTTGTCTGCCTTCTTTCCCAATTCTTGGGGAGAGGTCAGATCAGAGTCCACCAGGTACTGATGCAACAGCTGATTTTGACAGTTATTAAGAATCTGCTCCCTCATGATAAGATTGTACAATCCTGTGAAGTCACATACCTTACTGCCCATCAACCAACCTCCCAGAGCCTTAGCAGAACAATCCACATAGTCCACCCAGTCTTGAGTCTGTGCTTTTTGGGTATCTCTGAACTTTAACCTGTATTGTTCAGTTGTTAGGCCAAACCCATCAATCAGAGCACTCTTCAAGACTTTGTAATTGTCAGCATCCTCCTCTCTAACAGTGAGGAGCTTATCTCTACCTTTGTCTGCAAAGGAGTGCCACAAGATTGCTGCCCACTGCTCCTGAGGGACCCTCTGTACTTTACAGGCCCTCTCCAGTGCAGTTATCCATTTGTGGATGTCATCCCCACTCTGGTAGGGAGGGACAATTTTGCTCAGGTTTCTATGGTCATAAGACCTTTCCCTATCTCTGGGGAAATTGCTGCCACCATGGGACTCTAGTCCCATCTTTTTTCTCTGTCTATAGAGATCTAGGGACTCCCTGTCTATAGCCAACTGCTGTTTTCTGAGCTCAAGCTGGGCTTGCTCATACTGAATCAGTCTCTTTCTCCTCTCATGAGAGGATTCCCTCCCATGAGAGGAGACAGAGGTCCCTACTGAGGTGTCAGAGTGGTTAGACTCCTGAGAAGGAGATCTAGTCCTTCTGGGCACACTCACCACTCTTCCTGGGGGGACAAAGGGGAGGTCATCCTGGGTCTCCTCCTCTTCCTCAGGAGTAGCTGCACTTTCCAGGTCAGGATCATTGTCATCCCCCTGGCCAGTTTCAGAGGTCAGGTCCTGGGCATTTTCATCCATGGCCCCTCCCTCATCTTCTGCCCCACCCTCTCTGCCTACCCTTTCAGAAACTTATGGGTCTTCTAAGATCATCTAGCAGAAGCATCTCCAGGAGACGTTGGGTGTTGGCACTTTTGCCTGTCTTCAACTTCCTAACTTTGCACAACTCTCTCAATTCCAAGAATGTGAGGTTGTCATATCTGGATGGCAGGAGCTCACTGGTTCCTGGCAGTGAAGACATTACTAGTGTGGTGTGGTGTATGCACTACCTACTCTAGTGTGGCCTACTAAACTCTCTTGAGTTGTAGAAAGGGTGTGCTATCCCTTAACACACAACTCTAAGTTCAGTAGAACTTACTGTATCCTAAGCTTGATTTATATGTACCTAAGGTACCCTTAGTGGTTTTCAGTTGATCAATTCAATTGAGATTATCTGGTAAAACAATAGCAAGCTGGAATCCCACACGCTGCACACCAATGTGAGAAGTTGGCCTGGTATATGCTGTCCACTAATTATAGTGGGCACCTTGCACCAGTCCAAACAACCCCTTATTGGAGATAGGTTAAAGACAACCTTTATTGAAAGCTATCCTAGTGGTAGCTATGGAGAGCAGCCTTCAGGCTAAGTCTTGAAGGAATGTAAAGCAGCTTGTTTTACCAGTCTATAATCTCTTGAGTGACCAAATGAAAGAGGACCACACCAGGTATATATTTAAAATATATGTATTTTTTTTTTAATAACAAATTTTATTTGGTTATTTTGCAGTATATCGGGCGTTCGCCCTATCATAGCGTGTGTGAACAGAGGGATACGTTTCGCATCGATAACCATTTTCATGATGATAAACATTACCCGCCAAACATGCAGGCAAAACAAAACTTCAAACAGTATGCAGACAGTGGTCCATCTCCGTGATATCGTACATAATGCAGCAGAGTCTAGATATACTTTACAACAAAACAATAAGACAATCCCATGATATAGCAGGGGGTGATATTTGGCAGGGAGCAGAGGATCCCATCTACAGGTCCTCCTCCGGTAGAGGGGTAGGTCAATACCGCGATATGTCGCCCATCGTGACCAAATCTTGCGATGTTTCCTGGGGCAACCCCGGGCCTCAAAGACTGCAATCTCGGCACCCATACATGTGTCTATGGCGCTTTTCCATTTGCCTATAGTCGGGGGAGATGACGCCTTCCACCCCTGCGCGATGTCCCGCTTGGCAATAGTGAGGGCGAGGAACAGCAGATGTTGTTTATAGCGGTTCCCCCCGATGTCGTCAGAGGAGTGCAATAGGAATAGCCGTGGATCAAGTGGGAGCGCCCACCCCAGCACCTCACTGAGACATGACCTAACCCTATTCCAAAAGGACTGTAGGGCCGTGCAGGCCCATACCGTATGTAGGAAGGACCCATCCTCTCTGTCACACCGCAAACATACCGGGGACTGGATGACCCCCATTCGCCACAGTCGTACCCTAGTGTAATACACTCTATGTAAGTATTTAAACTGGATGAGCCTGTAGCGTGCGGAAACCGCCGCGCCCCTCGGGCTGGTTATTGCTTCCGTCCAGTCATCGTCCGTTAAGTCAGGAATGTCTGCCTGCCAGGCTAGTCGGGTTTTGTCGAGAGTGGTGGGAGTGTGGGTAGTCAGTGTTTGGTATATTTGTCTGATTTTGTGTAGTCCAAGGTCCCCCATAAGCAGGCGGCCTTCCAATGGCTGGAACTCGGGGAGTACCTCTATATTACGGATCTGAGGGAGAGCGCATGTCGGAGCTGTAGAAATTAAAAAATTGTGACTTATGAAGGTCAAAGTCTGTCTGTAATTGTTGAAATGATTTTAGGACAGTGCCCCTCATTACGTCCCCTAGGGTCGAAATTCCCACCAGGTCCCACCCCGAAACCCACTCAATGCGGTAGCAGTTCTGAGGTATGTACCGTGCCACAGGGGGTTTGATGGGTAAGTTTCCCTTTCCATCCCATTTGTCTGGTCTTAGCCCTCCATAGCTGTATGGCTACCTTACCAGCCGGCGGTAAATGGTCGAGCCGTGTGGAGCTATAAAGCAAGTGGAGCAGCGGGGTTTGTTCCATTGCAGCGTGCTCAATAGCATATGCTGGATCGGTAGGAGAATTATACCACCATTCGTTAATTACAAGAATGTGAGACGCGGCATAGTATGAGTAGATATCCGCTGCCGCTATCCCCCACAATATGTAGATTGTGTACATGTACGGAGTGCTACGCGAACGGCCCCCCACCCCAGAGGAAATTGTTTTGTATTGCATTCATCTGTGCAAACCAAGCGCGTGGGATAGGATAAGGATAATTTTGGAGGCGGTATAGGATCCGAGGCAAGGAAACCATCTTAAAGATGGCTGAGCGCCCATAGAGGGATAGAGGGAGAGCGGACCATATCGTTGTTTCATTCTTGAGACTGATCAACAATGGGGTGATATTATGTGCCCATGAAATCTTGGGATTGGGGGAGATGTAAATCCCCAAATACTTGAACCCATCTGTGGCTCGGGAGAGCTGCGCGGCCCATGTATCACGGCCTTGGAGTCCGCACACTGGAAAGAGGATGGATTTAGCAGGATTGGCGTGGAGGCCCGTGGTGCCCCCAAAAACCCTAAGAATTTGCAGTATACGGGGTCCTGAGTACCATGGGTCCGTCATGAAGAAGAGAACGTCGTCAGCATACAATGCTATACGATCTGACCGTGTCCGGGACCAGTCGAACCCCCTGAGCACCGGGTCACTTCTGACCCAGGCCGCCAGCGGCTCGACTGCTAAGGCAAACAGCAATGGGGACAGTGGGCAGCCCTGACGGGTACCCCTCTGAATCGGAAAGGGGCGAGAACGGTGTCCCGCAATCCGAACAGATGCTGTCAAATCTGTATATAACAGGCGTATATATGTCAGGAAGTGGGGTCCAAAGTTTATTGCCTCCAGCAGTTGAAAAAGATAGACCCAGCTCAGCGAATCAAATGCTTTGTCGATATCAGCCAATAATAGAGCAGCGGGTCGGCCAAGGGTAGGGGCGGCAGCGATGGCGTTATGGACTCGTCTGATATTGTGTCTAGTGGCTCTCTGTGGCATAAAGCCCGACTGATCAGGGTGGACCAGGTCCGTGATACACCCCCTGAGGCGGTCGGCCAGTACCTTCCCTAGTAATTTGGGATCAAAATTGATAAGGGAGATGGGGCGGTAAGAAGATGGGTCTTCCGGAGGTCGGCCAGGCTTGAGGAACAGCACAATCTCCGCGTGTCGCCAGTCCCGCGGTAGAATTGCCGCATCTGTGATGGTCGCCAATAAATGAGGCCCTAGAAGCGACATATGGGATCGGGGGAATTCCATGGGGAACCCATTGGGACCCGGGGCACGACCCGGCTGCAACGCACTGAGGGCGCCGGTCAGTTCCTCAAGTGTAATTGGGGTCTCCAGCCGCTCCCGGACGGAGTCGGGGAGCCGGCGAGGCGGAATGTCCACTAGGAACTCCGCAATGAGTTCGGCAGAGATCTGCTCCTGCTGGGCGTATACGGATGTGAAATGCCTTGCAAATTCCCCCGCCACCTCCCCGGGTGCCGTGTATAGGGACCCGTCCAATCCCCGAATGGTAGGTGTAATAGCCGGGCGCCATCTACTTGACACAGTCTATGGAGCATTTTACTTGATTTATCGCCCCACAGATATATCCGATGCTGTGACGCCTCCCAAATCTCCTTGGCTTCATTCAGTAAGTATTGACGCAGTTCTTGTTGTGCAAGGATCAGGTTTCGGCGGATGATGGGACTGGGATTGGAACTAAGCTGGGAGGCCAGGGTCGCCTGGCGTGCCTCTAGGGTATCAAGCTGCTCGCGGTGGGTACGTTTCTCTTGTGTGCGATAGCTAATTTCGTGACCTCGGACGGTCGGTTTTAGGGCTTCCCAGAGAGTAGTACTCGAAGGGGCCGAGGGACCGTTGTCTGCCAAATAAGTAGTGATCGCAGTATTAAGCATACCTTGATAGGCTGGATTTCGGAGGTGCCAAGGAGACATTCTCCAGCGAAATGGAGGTCTACGTGAGCATGTATGAAATCTCATTGCTACCGGGGAATGATCTGATAGTCCGCGGGGCTGATGTCGTATCTGTGAAAATCTATGGAGAAACACCCGGGGGACAAAAAAGTAGTCTAATCTAGATTGTGACCCATGGACTGTCGAAAGGTATGTATAGTCCCGCTCTGTAGGGTGGAATTCTCGCCATATGTCGACCCAGTCCAGCGTTGATGCCAGTGTGTACAGTTTAGTCGGGCCCGGTGGTTGAGGGGAATTTAAGTTGCGCTGTCGGTCTAACGGCCCCATGGTGTCGTTCCAGTCACCCCCCATCAGGGTCAAACCCATTGGAATGGCTCCCCATACCCCCAAAAGATTCTCAACAAAAGTAGCTCCTAGTGGTGGAGGGGCATAGATGCTACCAATGGTGGTCTGTTCCCCATAAATCGTACCCGTGACAAAGAGGAATCGGCCCCCGGGATCTGCTCTATGTGATATATACTGAAATTGAACCCTGCGGTGGATAAGGACAGCCACTCCCCTGGACCCTCTCGTGAACCCTGCATGGTAAATGTGATAAAAGCCGAAGGGCGAGGCATGGGACTTTAGTCCCCAATAAGTGGGTCTCTTGTAAGAGCAGGATATCTGCCCCATACCTCTTCGCCTGTCGTAGGACTGCGCTTCGTTTCACTTTATTCAGTAATCCCCGGACATTCCATGAGACTACCATTAGGTCTCCGAGGGGATCTACTTCATCGGGCGCCATCTAGTCCCTGGGAGGGGTTGGATAAAGCAAGGAGATCTGCATAGAAGAAAATGTGGAAAATAGCCCATCGTCTGCATGTACCAAAAACGTAAGAAAGAGAAAAAAAAAAACCCCCCATAAAACTGCAATCCCAAAGGGAAAACCCCCCCCCCCACCCCCCACCCGATACTACCAGGAACAAGGAGCATCTGTCGCGGTACGGATAGTAGCGGACCCCCAAGTATCGCACCAATGGTTCCCACCCCACCCTATAACTCTAAGAAACCTGGGGGTGCAATAGGTCTTTGGCTTAGCGGCCCATAGTCAAGCTCCCCCGCCCGCCCAGAGAACTACATTACTAATGTGGATCCAAACATTGTCAGTGTCTTACAGATTGCCATGTGGGCTGTGGGATGATCTGGATCCGTCAAGGTGGCCGCCCAGGGCTCGCCGACGCCCTGTCCGATCCCGGCCCCTGCCGCTTCTGAGATTTGGTGCGTCGTGTCCGCTGACTCCGTGAGCCACGGGAGGAGTCTGAGTCTATTGCCGATAGGGAACGCGCTCGAAGCTGTGGGCGCTCATCTGTCCAGGTGAAGACCGCTTCAGGGGTGTCGAAGAAATGCGACTTTGAGTTGTATATGACGCGCATCCTGGCTGGATACAGAAGCATGTATTGTATGTTCAGTTCTCTAAGTCTGCGCTTCACAGCCATGAAGGATTGGCGTTGCTGTTGAACCAGGCGTGTATGTCCGGGAATATCATGATAGAGCGGGAGTCGTGTACAAAACTGTCTTTCTTTGACCTGGCGAATCGCAGTATGGCGTCACGGTCGGCATAGTTCATGATCCTGGCGATGACGGGCCTTGGGGCCGCGCCCGGGGGGGGCCTCTGCTCCAGGGCCCTGTGCGCCCGTTCCACCACAAAGGCCGAGGATAGCAGATCGTTAGGCATCACATCTATGAGCCACTTAGTGATAAAATTCGTCGTTGAGACCCCTTCGCAGCCCTTGGGCAGGCCCACGAAGCGTAGGTTGTTCCTTCGAGCTCGGCCTTCCGCATCTTCCGCTCTAGAGGCCAGGTCCTGCGTGATGACCGTGAGTTTGTTCACTTTCTTTTGGAGGGAGGTCACGGAATCTTCCACCGTCGAGACCCGCGTTTCGGCCTCGGTGATCCGGTCCACTGCTCGCCTGAGATCCTGGCGCAAAAAGGAGATTTCGGTCCCCACCGCGCCGATCTTCGCATCTAGCGTATCACGGGCACTGTTAATTGCCACCAGGAGGGCCGCATTGTCCGGGGTCGAGCCTCCGCCATCCCCACTCGCAGTGCCTCCCGCAGCCGTAGTGAACTGATCAATGGTGCCTTGCTTAGGGCCAGCCCCGCCCGGGCCGCCTTTGCCCATCAGGAGGGAAGACCACGGGCCGTGCAGCCGGCGAAGGGACGAGGAGCTCACACCAACCGGGCCGACAACCGCCTCGCCAGGCGGGACCAGGATGACAGGGGCCGTAGAGGCACCGCGGCCGGCAAGGCACTAGGCACAAACTGAGGGTCAGGCCGAGCGTTCAGCGTCCGTTAATATGTGAGCCCCACGTGGGGGGAGCAGCAAGGCCACGGACCCCGGCCAGATGCGGGTCCTCCGCTGCACTCGTGGCAGCACCCAGCGACCCCCGGGCAGCCAGGACCCGGCCGTGCAGTCAGTCATGCGGTCTCCGGGGTCCCAAGGATGACCGTCCGGGGCCCGCCTCCGCGATATAGGCTCCCAGGCAATGAAAGGCTGTTCCCAGGGTGCTCACAGGCGCTAGTGCTCCCCAGGACTGATGCGCGGCCCGGCAAAACTCTCACAGGGACAGCAGGGGGGAGGAGGTAGCCGCCGGATCGCTCACCGTCCGCGGTCCGTGGTAGCCACCCGGCCTCGGGTCTCCAGGGCCTCACACGGCCAGCTTCTCCGGGGTCCGATCTCGCCGGCAGCGGGCGGGGCCTCACTCCCGCCGCGGATCACTGGGCAAGGGCCCGAGCAGCGCCACAGGACAGGCACCGCCGCACCTCCAGCCCCGCGCCAGGAAGATGGCGGCCGCTGGGTAGAGGGGGCGGAGTAGCGGTCTCCACTCGCCGACTCAGGTCACACCGGCATGTAGCTCACAGGGGGGGGGGCACAGGGCACCTTCACCCCGGACGCCGCTCGCCGCACAGCAAGCGGGGGCCGCGCCGCAGCTCCGGTTCCCAGTCTCCAAGATGGCCGCAATGGTCGGATCGGCAAGCGGCGCCGGGACCGGCGCTGGAATCCCCGCTGCCCCCGGGCCAATCGTCCCGATGTAGGGATCTCCGGTCCCCTAGGGGTGGGGGGCAATCGGCACTGCGTTCAGAGGCTTCTCCGGGCAGGATAATGCAGGATGTTTGGCAGGATTACGGCGTGGGTGGACGGAGCTCAGCTAAGCTGCATCCGCCATGATGGCCAGTTAAGCCACGCCCCCCTAAAATATATGTATTTAGTCTTAAACACACCCCTCTAGTCTCTTTATGAGGCTAGAGTTCGAAGTACATAAGTTACAAGTCGAATATCAACAGTAATAGCACAAATACACGTTTGAGCCCTAGGGGCGTACCAAACCATATACCAATAAAGTGGTATAAGAACCACGACTGAGCTAGACACAAGGCCTAGAGCCTGTAGAAGTGCTTGGCCCTCAAGGAACCACCCAAGGTAGTGACACAGGAGACCCACGGGGGACGCGTGCAGTGTGAGAACACAGCTGCGAGCCGCCGTTGACTTCTATGGGGAATGTCGCGGTTGGAATTTTAAAGAAAAAGGACACTTAGAGGAGGACTTGGAGCAAACCCCTTTAGAACTAGGTTGTTCTAGAGTCAATACCCACGGGAGCACCGGAGTACTCGAGTTACCTCACCCAGGGAAGCCGGGTGCATAGGTGTCTTTCGGGGTCGGGTTTCGTCGTCGTTTTCAATGGCGATCTGCTGCAAAGTGCTGCTGGCGACCAAGTCGAAAGTGTTCGGGTGGATCCAAGGGTGGATCAAAGATCTGAAGAACCTGAAAGCAGAGGGGACAGAGTCTGGGTCACTAGCCAGTGACCAGGAAGGCGATGAGCAAATGCCCACCGATGTCGGGTGCTTCAGGTAGGTTGACGGTCGTCTTGACTCTTCAGCCACGAGGTCCAGGAGGCGTTGACGATGACCAGGAGCTGGATTCGAGCTGTCCCACGACGTCTGTCGATTGCTGGGGTGTCGGCGACCGGATTGGACCCAACAAGCCTTGGCAACGGCAAGTCACGTGGAAATAAAGAAAGGACATTGATGCAGACCAGCAAGGTCTGGGGGACTCACCCAGCGAGGGTAAGTCAGGGCACGTCTGGAGCAACCAGGAAAGCCCAAGCAGAAGAAGAGTTGCCTTCGGGAGGGCCCACTAGCCAACGGACTAGCGACCGCAAAGGAGCCTTGAGTGGATGCACTTGGAGCTGGCTCACAGGACACTCGTGGAGTGGAGGCCAGTGATCTTCGGTGCAGTCGGTGCTGGAGGCGGGGGCTACTCGGAGCCCAAAGCACAACTTCGTGGGAGACCAGGAAGAGGATGCACTTGCAAAAGTTCTCGGTGTCCAGGGGTCACGGTTCCACGTTACCCACGACAGCTACGGGCCTCAGCTTTGCTGGGGACTCAGGGCAGCCTTGGGGAAGTCTGGAAATCCATGTCTGGTGTTGCAAAGACTTCGGCGTCCGGCGGGAGCTTCAGCGATGCAGACCGGACAATTGCTTCTTAGGTGCCTGCCAAGCAGGGGAGTCACTCCTTGACCCCATGGGAGATTCTTCAGTCCTCTAATCTTCAAGTAGAGCATCGAAGGTCCAGGATTCAGTGTCAGAGTTTCGTCCAGGGTAATCTAAAGTCCTAAGGACTGGGGTCCCATACTTATACAAAGTTAGGGGGTTGGACATACTCTGGGGACCCACCTATGGGAGGGTCAGGGAAGAAGGGTGGTTACACCCATTCCCTTTGTCCAGTTTCGCGCCAGAGCAGGGGCAGGTAGCCCCTGCAACCGGTTTGAACTGGCATATGCCCAGGGACACCAAATGTGCCCCCAGTGCAGGACTTCAAAGCACCAGAGGGTCCTCCCGCCCAGGCCCAATACACAGTATCCTGTCTGGGGAGGTGGTTACACCTCCCTTCGACAGGAAACCTATTGTCCAGGCCTCCCCTGCCGGAGTTTCAGTCAGCAGCAGGAGGCCAGACCCGTGTCTGTGGCAGCGGCATCCATTTTGTGATGCCAGGGCTCTGGAAAGAAGTTACCGGGTAGCCCGGTGTGTACATGTCTCTCCCTCTAGAAGGGTGGAATGCTACCCCCTGGCGGGGTTGGGGGTAGTATTCCAAGATGTTTGACACCAAACACGACATGTTTTGGTGCAGCCAGTCCAAAGTTAGCATTGTACCGCGAGTATATAATGCACTTAAGAGTATATGGTCAGGCTGTACCACAAACAGCATCAGAGGAGGGACTCCGACCGCTGCAGAGGGGCTCTGCTCATGAAGGGGCACCCTCTCACATAAAAACCAAGCACTCTGCCTTCAGGATTGGTAAGGCCTGCCATAGGAGTGACTTATAGGTTTATATGTGTGTGCAATGATAGTGATATAGGTAGCCCATACCACTGTAAGGGGTGCATGCACCACCTTACCCAGGCTGCAGTAGCAGACCTGTGGTGTCATTTTGGATGGCCTTCCAGGGGTGGCACAATACATGCTGCCGCCCCTAGTAGGCCTCTGAGGTACCTATGCCCTGGGTACATAGTATACCATTTACTAGGGACTTATAAGGGCACTCCAGATTCCAATCAGAGATGTACCTAAGGTACATGGAAACCATTTTTTAGAGGAAGCAGATAGACTGGGGCCCTGAATAGCAGGATCCCAGTCCAACTAAGTCATAAACCAGCAAAACACCAGGAAAAAAGTGGGGGCAACCATATAGTCAGATTCCACCTTCCTACAAAGTCATTCAGGGGTGTCACTATTGATCCATACCCCTTGACAAATCTTCTGTAGTACCCAGTCAGGCCTAAAAAGGCTCTCACCTGAGTCTGGGTAGTTGGAGCAACCCAGTCCATGATGGTCTGGATCTTGCTCTGCAATGGTTGAACCTGGCCTCCACCCACAAGGTGGCCCAGGTACACAACCTGACTCTGCCCTATATGGCACTTAGTGGCCTTGATAGTGAGGCCTGCCTTCTGCAGGGCCTCCAAAACATTTCTGAGGTGGACCAAGTGATCCTCCCAGGTGGAGCTAAAGACAGCAATATCATCTAGATATGCTGCACTATAGGCTTCCAGACCTGTAAGGACTGTGTTCACCAACCTCTGAAAAGTGGCAGGTGCATTCTTCAAACCAAAGGGCATCACCACAAATTGGTGAAGCCCACCAGGGGTAGAAAATGCAGTTTTTGGCTTTGCATCATCAGCTAGTCTGATCTGCCAGTAGCCAGCTGTCAGGTCAAATGTGCTTAGATACTTGGCTGAGGCCAAAGTGTCTATTAGCTCATCTGCCCTGGGGATTGGATTGGCATCAGTCCTAGTGACTGCATTGAGGCCCCTGTACTCCACACAAAACCTCATCTCTCTCTTGCCATCTTTGGTGTGAGGTTTAGGCACCAGGACTACTGGACTAGCCCAAGGGCTATCTGAGGGCTCAATGACACCCAGTTCCAACATTTTCTGGACTTCTGTCCTGATACAGTCCCTGACCTGGTCAGGTTGCCTGTAAATCTTACTTTTAACAGGCAGACTGTCCCCAGTGTCCACTTCATGAGTGCACCAGGTGGTCTGACTTGGAGTCAGAGAGAACATGTGTCTGAACTGATTGAGCACCTGTCTACAATCAGTCTGCTGCTGGGCAGTGAGGCTGCCTGCCAAGGCTACACCATCTACTGACCCATCATCAGGGTTCTGTGAGAGCAGGTCAGGGAGTGGGTCACTCTCGTCCTCCTGTCCCTCATCAGTTTCCATGAGCAAGCCCATGTCAGCCCTGTCCACATATGGCTTCAGCCTGTTGACATGGAGCACCCTGTGGGGGCTCCTGGGATTTCCCAGGTCTACCAGATAGGTAACCTCTCCCTTCTGTTCAACAATTGGATGGGGGCCACTCCACTTGTCTTAGAGGGCTGCTGGGGCCACTAGCTCCAACACCCACACCTTCTGCCCTGGCTGGTAACCAGTCAGCACAGCCTTTTAGTCATGCCAGGCTTTCTGTAATTCCTGGCTAGCCTCAAGGTTTTTCGTTGCCTTTTTCATATACTCAGCCATCCTGGAGCAGAGACCAAGTACATAGTCCACTATGTCCAGTTTAGGGAGTTCGAGAGGTAACTCCCAACCTTCCTTCACCAGACACAATGGACCCCTGACAGGATGGCCAAACAAAAGTTCAAAAGGGCTGTAGCCAACCCCCTTTTGAGGCACCTCCCTGTATGCAAATAAAAGGCAGGGCAAGAGTATGTCCCATCTTCGCCTAAGCTTTTCTGGGAGCCCTTTAATCATGCCCTTCAAGGTTTTGTTGAACCTTTCAACTAAACCATTGCATTGTGGGTGATAGGGTGTGGTGAACTTATAAGTCACTCCACACTCCTTCCACATTGCAGTCAAATAACTGGACATAAAGTATGCACCTCTCAGATACTACCTCCTTAGGAAAGCCCAGTCTTGAGAAAATTCCCAGGAGGGCCCTTGCCACTACAGGTGCTGTAGTGGTCCTAAGGGGAATGGCTTCTGGGTACCTGGTGGCATGGTCCACCACCACCAGGATAAACCTGTGCCCAGATGCTGTTTGGGGATCCATGGGACCAACTATATCAATCCCCACCCTCTCAAAGGGAACCCCCACCACAGGTAGTGGTATCAGGGGGGCCTTTGTGGTTCCACCTGCCTTCCCACTGGCTTGGCAGGTGACACAGGAGCGACAAAACTCCTTGGTGTCTTCAGACATGTGGGGCCAATTAAAGTGAGGAACAATTCTGTCCCAAGTCTTGTTTTGGCCCAGGTGACCTGCTAGAGGAATATCATGGGCTAGTGTCAATAGGAAGCCCCTAAATTTCAGAGGTATTACCAACCTCCTGGAAGCACCAGGCTTGGGGTCTCTACTCTCTGAATATAGGAGTCCATCATCCCAATATATTTTATGGGTGCCACTAGCAATCCCAGCAGCCTCATCAGCAGCTTGCTTTCTGAGGGTTTCAAGAGAGGGGCAGCTTTGCTGCTCCTGGCTCAGATCTGCCCTGGAAGGGCCCCCTGTCCCCAAGAACTCAACCTGATCAGGTTCACGCTCCTCTGGGACAGTTCCTTCTTCAGGACTAAGATCATCTCCCTCAGGAGGCTGATCTGTATTCTGAGTCAGGGGGGAAGGCACTGCCTTAACCCTACTGCTCCTCCTCTTGGGAGGCACCTGGTCCATTCTTCCAGAATCCAGGGCCTGTTCAGTGTTAGCCTTTTTGGCCTGTGACCTGGTCACAGCAAATACATGTGCAGGGATCCCTAGCATTTCTGCATGTGTCCTGAGCTCCACTTCTGTCCAAGCTGACGTTTCTAGATCATTGCCAAGCAAGCATTCAACAGGGAGGTCTACACTTACCACCACTTTCTTGAGGCCAGTTACCCCTCCCCAGGAGAAATTAACAACTGCCAAGGAATGGTCTGTCCTGACATTGCTAGCATTGGTCACTTGGTACATTTCACCAAGTATAATCTGCCCAGGAGCCACAAGCTCTTGTGTCACCATTGTGACACTTGCTCCTGTGTCCCTGAATGCCAAAGCCTCTTTTCCATTTATCAAAGGCTGCTGTCTGTATTTGCCCAAGTTACTGGGACTCACAAAGGAGGACATGTCCATGCCTCCATCACAGACCAGGACAGCCTGAGTTGGAACTCTGACTAGGCCAGAGCCCATCTCAGAACCCAGGGTTAACCCTACTACACCCTTATTCTGAGTATCACCAATTGTAGCTGCACTAGGGGGAACAATTGCCTTAGGGGCAATGGTGGCTGGAGTTGAGTCTTTGGACTTTGTACAGTCACTTGTCCAATGGGTTTTCTGCTTACAGATTTTACACCATGGTTTCTTTTGGCCTTTATTTTTGTTAGATTGGGACTCCCCCCCAGATGAAGATCTTTGGGGACCTTGAGAAGACTTCTGGTCTTTACCCTTTTCCCCACCCTGTGGAGAGGTGTGGTGCAGCGGCCAGGGCAGCTGACTTCGGAGCACAGGGTTCACGGTTCGATCCCCGGCTCCGGCGGCAGCTCAGCTCAGCACCATGTGACTCTGGGCAATAGCTCACTTAATTTCCACGACGGCTCCCAGCGCCTTGAGACCCGTAAGGGTGAGTAGCTGTGCTATATAAAAACGGACTTACTTACATTTTACTTACCCTTGTCAGAGTTCTTAGGATCTTGCTTCTTGGGGTCACCACCTTGTTTCTGAACCTTCTGCCTCACCCTGGTTCTGACCCATTTGTCTGCCTTCTTTCCCAATTCTTGGGGAGAGGTCAGATCAGAGTCCACCAGGTACTGATGCAACAGCTGATTTTGACAATTATTAAGGATCTGCTCCCTCATAATTAAGTTGTACAATCCTTTGAAATCACACACCTTACTGCCAAGTAACCAGCCCTCCAGAGCCTTAGTAGCACAATCTACAAAGTCCACCCAGTCTTGATTCTGTGCCTTTTGGGTATCTCTGAACTTTATCCTATACTGTTCAGTGGTTAGGCCAAACCCCTCAATCAGTGCACTTTTCAAGATTTGGTAATCATCAGCATCCTCTTCTCTTACAGTGAGGAACTTATTTCTACCTTTGTCTGTAAAGGAGAGCCACAAGATTGCTGCCCACTGCTCCTGGGGGACCCTCTGAACTTTACAGGCCCTTTCCAGTGCAGTAACCCATTTGTGGATGTCATCCCCACTCTGGTAGGGAGGGACAATCTTGCTTAGGTTTCTTTGGTCATGAGACCTTTCCCTAACACTAGGGAAGTTGCTGCCACCATGGGACTCTAGTCCCAACTTTCTTCTAGTTTTCTGAAGCTCTAGGGACTCCCTATCTAAAGCCAACTGCTCTCTTCTGATTCTAAGCTGAGCTTCTTCATACTTGAGCAGTCTCTCTTTCCTCTCATGAGAGGATACCCTCCTATGAGATGAAACAGAGGTCCCTATTGAGGTATCAGAATGGTTAGACTCCTGAGAAGGAGATCTTGACCTTCTAGGCACACTCTCAATTCTGCCCATCCTCCTCATCTGCAGGAGGAGCTGTACTTCCCAGGTTAAGATCATTTTCATCTTCCTGGTCAGCTTCAGAGGTCAGGTCATGTGTATCTTCACCCCTTGGCCTTTCCTCATCTGCTGCCCCACCCTCTCTGCCTACCCCTTCAGACCCTGTGGGCCTTCTGAGATCATTCAACAGCAGTACCTCTATGAGGCGTTGGGTGTTTGCACTTTTGCCTGTCTTCAGCTTCCTAGTACTACACAATGCTCTCAATTCCAAGAATGGGAGGTTGTCATACTTGGATGGTAGAAGCCCATTGGCTTCTGGCAGGGACCCACTGGTTCCTGGCCTTGAAGACATCACTAGTGAGGTGTGGTGTATGCACTACCTACTCTAGTGTGGCCTACTAAACTCTCTTTAGTTGTAGAAAGTGTGTGCTAAGCCCTTGACACACAACTCTAAGTTCAGTAGAACTTACTCTAATTTAAGCTTGAATTATATGTACCCCAGGTACCTTTAGTGGTTTTCAGTTAGTCACTCACTTGAGATTATCTGGTAAAACAAAGGCAAGCTTGAATCCCACCGCTGCCACCAATGTGAGAAGTTGGCCTGGTATATGCTGTCCACTAGTTATAGTGGGCACCTTGCACCAGTCCAAACAAGCCCTTATTGATGATAGGTTAAAGACAACCTTTATTGAAAGCTATCCTAGTGGTAGCTAAGGAGAGCAGCCTTCAGGCTAAGTCTTGAAGGAGTGTAAAGCTGTTTGTTTTACCAGTCTATAATCTCTTGAATGGCTAAATGAAAGGAGACCACACCAGGTATATATATATATAATATATGTATTTATTCTAAAACACACCCCCCTAGTCTCTTTATGAGGCTAGAGGTCGAAGTACACAAGTTACAAGTCAAATAACACAGTAAATTAGCACAATATACGATTAGCCCTAGGGGCGTACCAAACCATATATTAAGAAAGTGGTATAAGAACCACGACTTGACTAGACACAAGGCCTAGAGCCTGTAGAATCGCTGGGACCCCAAGGAACCATCCAAGGTAGTGACACAGGGGACCCACGGGGGACGTGTGCAGTGTGTGAACACAGCCGCGAGCTCCGTTAGCTTCTATGGGGAAAGTCGCGGTTAGAGTTTTAGAGTTTAGGGACACTTCAGAGTGGACTAGGAACAAACCCTTTTGGACTTAGATGGTTCTAGGGCCAACACCCACGGGAGCACCAGAGTACTTGTGTTACCTCACCCAGGGAAGCAGGGTGCATAGGTGTCAAATGGTGTTGGGTCACGTTGTCGTTTTCAATGGCAGCTTGCAGAGAAGTGCTGCTGCCGGGAAGATGCGAAGTGTCCGAAGAGATCCATGCCTGGATCAGAGATGTGAAGAACCTGAAAGCAGAGGGGACAGAGTCAGGGTCACTAGCCAGTGACCAGGGGCAAGATAGACGAATGCCCACCGATGTCGGGTGTTTCAGGTGAAAGAGGTGAAGCTTGACTCTTCAGCCACGAGGACCAGGAGGTGTCGACGATGACCAGGAGCTGGATTCGAGCTGTCCCATGAAGGTTGTCGAGTGCTGCAGCGTCGGTGGCCAGATTGGACACAACAAGCCTTGGCAACAGCAACCCACGCAGGAAGAGGAAAGATGCTTTGGGGCAGACCAGCAAGGACTTGGGGACTCCCCAAGCAATGGAGAGTCAGGGAACATCTGGAGCAACCAGGAAAGCCCAATCAAAGTAAAGTTACCCTTCTTAGGGACCCACAAGTCAACGGACAAGGGATCGCAAAGGGACCTCAAGCGGAATCACAAAATGGCGGCCATGGGTCACTCGGAGTGGGTAGGCTGGCAATCTTCAGTGGATTCACTGCTTGGGTTCAGGGCTACAAGTAACTCAAAGCACATTCTCAAGGTTTGACGAGAAGCTTATGCACTTGCAAATGTGCATGGTGTCCAGGGGTTCCGGTTCCACGGTACCCACAAGGGCTACGGGTCTCAGCTTTGCTGGGGACTCGGGTCAGCCTCTGGGAAGTCTGGAAACCCCCCTCCTGGGTTGCAAAGTCTTCGGTGTCTGGTGGGAGCTTCGGAGATGCAGACCGGTCAGATGCATCTTTGGTGCCTGCCAAGCAGGGGACTAACTCCTTTACTCCAAGGGAGATTCTTCAGTCATCTGGCGTTGAACAGATCGTCGAAGGTCCAGGATTCAGTTTCAGAGTTTCGTCCAGGGATATCTAAAGTCCTGTTGCCAGGGGTTCCTATCTTATACCCAAGGAAGGGGTTGGACATACTCTGGGGACCCACCTATGGGAGGGTCAGGAAAGAGGGGTGGCTACACCCATTTCCTTTGTCCAGTTTTGTGCCAGAGCAAGGGCTGGTAGCCCCTGCAGCCGGTTTGAACTGGACTATGCACAGGGACACCAAATGTGCCCCCAGTGCTGGACTTCAAAGCACTCTGAGAGTGCACCCACCCAGCCCCAATACACCGAAGCCTGTCTGGGAGGTGGTAACACCTCCCTGTGACAGGAAACCTATTGTCCAGGCCTCCCCTGCCGGAGTTTCGGTCAGCAGCAGGAGGCCAGACTCGTGTCTGGGGCTGCAGCATCCATTTTGTGATGCCAGGGCTCTGTTTGTTGGTACCGGGTATACCGGTGCTGTCATGTCTCTCCCTCTAGAAGGGTGGGATCATACTCCCACACCAGTTACTGGTGTGGGGGTATGATTCCAAGGTGTTTGACACCAAACACAACATGTTTCCGTGCAGCCATCCCAAAGTTAGCATTTACCGTTTGGTTATAATGCACTTAAGAGTATATGGTCAGGCTGCTTCACAGACAACCCCGGAGAATAGATTCCGAAGGCTGCAGAGGGGCTCTGCTCATGCATGGGCACCCTCTCACATAAAACCAAGCACCCTGCCTCCAGGATTGATAAGGCCTGCCATAGGGGTGACTGATAGGTTTATATGTGCAGTGATAGGGTGAGATATAGTGAACCTATATCTCTGTAAGGGGTGCATGCACCACCTCACTCAGGCTGCTGTAGCAGTCCTGTGGTGTCATTTTGGAAGGCTGCCCAGGGGTGGCATAATACATGCTTCAGCCCCTGGTAGGGCTCTGGGGTACCTATGCCCTTGGTACATAGTATACCATGTACTAGGGACTTATAAGGGCACCCCGGAATCCAATCTGTGGTGTACCTAGGGTACAGGGAATCAATTTAGAGAGGAAGCAGCTAGGCTGGGGTCCTGGATAGCAGGGCCCCAGCCAGACTAAAGTCGAAAAACAGTGAAACATCAGCAAAAAGTGGGGGTAACCATAAGAAGCAGATCCTACTCTCCTACACCAAGTTTATTAGTATTCGCTCGAGCGGAGGCCAGTCTGACTAGCCTCCTAAGATGCTACCGAGGGGACTGACCCTCCCCAACCTTACTTCAGTTGTTATACATTTCCAGTGCCCAGCAAGACCCGACCAAAACTGGAAAATTCCAGTTGGAGTAGGCTAACAAACGAGACACAGAAGATGAGTTTCACTCCTGGGATCAGGTACATGTTATCTTCACCTCAAGGTTACTCTGCCCATGCCCGCTACGGTAGAGCATGAGAATGGGCCTATCTAACAAGGAAGGTATGCAAAGGCACATTCATGTATTCATTAAGACAGCGAAGCTCAACCTTGAAGAAATACAAAAAGAAATATCAGAGCTGCTTTCTGCTGAGGGAGACAAAATGAGACAGAAGTTAGTTTCGATCATCACACAAAATGGCGGCTGTGGGCAAACTGGTGCCGCAAATGCTAACTTAAGCACAATGCTAATAGGGGGAGCCGATTGGAAGTATTTTTCCAGTCCAACAGACCCCCTTTTAGCATTTGCTAACTAATTTTGCTACTATGGAGAGCTAGGTCTCACTGTATTACGTAATGGACATATTACAAATCTAAACATACACCATCAGTACTCGAAAATGCCCTCGTCTATGCACATCAAATCCTGGATATCCTGTATCATCATGGCCTTGCCCTTAGGGTCAAGTGCCAGGGCGAGGTGTCAATATTTTCATACAGCAGGCACAACAGGCAGGAAGGCAGTGTATACGGAGACAGCATGTTAAGATGATACCAGCTATGGGATCAGGAAGATGATAATCTTCCAGCCCCAGGATGCGAATAGGCCCCAGAACCACCCAGTGAGAGACCATGTACCATTTTCTTGGTGTATATCAGAGGCAAGCCTATGGAGCTTCTGTATAGCAGCATATACATTCGGGGCGTGGTCCAGTATGTATACACAGCAACTACTACCGATGACACGGCAGGCCCCACCCCGATCAGCAAGGATAACATCTAACACCATCCTGTTCTGAACGGCAACAAGTCTCGTAGCCTGGAGCTCAGCTGTAATATTGGTCAGAATTCCAGCCGTTGCATTTATTACCCCTTCCACCACCCGAGTGAGTCTTCAAATATTGAGACTATTGGACATAGGGCCCCAAAAGGGAACAATACCCTTCATAGCATCCGTAAACTGCTGGAATGTGGTATCTGTCTGATCTATGTCTGCAGTGTCAATAACTCATCTAACACGTGACAGATGAACACCCCTGCGCTGTAGTCGGTGATCCCTATGGTAGTTGGATGGCGCTGTATACACCGGGGGAAGGAGAAAGGGGAGATAGCATATTCCAGACCATCCTCGAGGGAGCCAAACATAAGCATGGGACCCACAAACAATTTAAACATTGTGAGGGGGCAGCAGAGGTGGGCTATTTGCGGTACTCAGTACATAGGTGTAATTGCAATTACTCACCCCTACCCCTATTTTCTCTTTCCCTTTAACACAAAAACTCGCAGCCGTATTAACCACCGGCACTGGCATTGCCACATCCTGAGTAATACTACGCATCTGAAATGACTTGAAATATTCAGTGATATTAAAATCCCAAAAATCAGGCATTTCATTTCGCAGCCATGTTACATTTTGTTCTCTTTCGTAGACATTCATGCAAGCTGTCGGAGACAATGTATCCAGTGTCCCTTGTTCCCCTGGGGTAAACCCTTGATGTACACGTGTATACTCTAAGACAGTTTCATAGTCAGCTAACGTCATATTCATCCTGTCAGAGTGATAATGAGTGTATACCATAGTGAAGAGCTGAAACTAGCCCTCACAACTTCCAAGGTAAGAAAAAGGCATGGACAACAACACGTCATTCTTGTGTGTCACAGAAGGGAGCAGGCCACAGATCCAGCAATTTGTGACATTGGACGTACCATGGGCCTGGTGTAACATTTGGAGGAACACATTATCTACATATGTCTTTCTGTGTTGACCCTTGTGAGGAGCCAGAGTGACAAACATATGTTCAGGGGGAACAGGCGTTGTACCAATCAAAGAGTGCACAGGATATTTCTCTTCTAGAAACCACATTATTCCAAGTACTGCTAGTAGGGAAATTAGCACAATCACGAGAAAAACCGCTTTACCCTTTTTCGACCAACTGGGCCAACCACCCCCATCCCTCTCCAAACGTGGTGCTGCAAAAGGTTGTTCCTCCTCAACAATTGGGCGGCCAAAGGGATACATGGTGATCAAAGAGGGAAAACGTAATGCAATGGTGTCGATGTCAAGGAAACAATAGGATGGTAAAAGAGTTTCCAGCGTCCTTCTGAGCCTCGCTGGTAGACTCCTATTGTTCATCTACGGTGGGGCAGCGCGATCGCAGCCCGTTGAAGAAATCCCACGTTGTCCAGGATAGGGCACCCCCCCCTTTTTTTCCGGGAGGATACCCTCAGCTTATCCTGTCCAGTGTCTCGGACAATGCACCAATCTCCCTTTCCCTAAGCTAACGTTGGTACCACGGACAGGGTACATGCACCCTATTCTTCATTCATGCAGTCCATCCCTACTAATCTGACTTTTCCTTTGGTGCACTGTCCCTCCGTCGGGGACGCAAATTGTACCTAGCCACTCCGGGCACAGAGTGGTCAGTGAACAGGGGCTCAAATTCAGAGGGGCCAAGAGACTGAGGCTCAAGCACTTGTGGGTCAGGTGGAGGAGGATCTCAGACGGCCCTTACTTCTGGGGGGACCGCCTCATTCAATACTGCATCGTTCTCCTCCTCTGTTTGTACCCACGTCAGTCGGGCATCCGAAAAAGGGATGAAGCGTGGCACTTTCTCCGTCTCGTGGTCACCTATGCCATCGATCACCTACTTATCATAGGGGAGAGGTAGCGGCACCTTGCGGCAATGATTGGTGTGGATCCAGTTCTTCAGACCTGTCACTTTAACAGCACTCCTGGTGGCAAGAAGTACCTGCAGAGGCCGCCTCCAACGGGGCTCCAGACTCCCCCGTCTCTGGAAGTGCCGCACAAGGACGTAGTCACCAGGTCGGATGTTGTGCCCGGGCCCCTCTGTTTGCGGTGGTAACGTCTCGTGTATCTGTTGATGAACAGAGCGCAAATTTTTAGTCAATTCATAAAGGTAATCCACTAACAGAGGATATTCAATGTCTGAAAAATGTTTTGGTCGCGGGATGCCCCAAACATTTGCTGGGCGGCCGAACACGACCTCATATGGGGACAATCCTGTCCTAGTGTGAGCTGTAGCTCTAGTTGACAGAAGAGCTAACGGTAAAGCATCTGGCCACTTCAATCCTGTGCTTTCCTGAATTTTTGCCAGTTTCAGTTTGAGAGTACCATTGTACTTCTCAACCAAGCCTTCTGACTGGGGGTGGTGCGCAGCGTGAAACTTCTGCCTAATGTGTAACCCATCACACACCAACTGGATGACTTTTGAATTGAAGTGACTGCCATTGTCACTCCAAATCAAGCAAGGCAAACCGAAGCGAGGGAAGAACTCCTTCAGGAGGGCTTTAGCCGTCGCTAAAGCTGTATTCTCCTTAGTGGGGTATGCCTCAACCCATTTACTGAATGCGCAAACAACCACTAACACATATTTCAAATTGTTGACCCGTTCCATCTCAATATAGTCCATCTGAAGGACCTCAAAAGGGAAAGAAGGGGGTGCGCAATTGCCAGGGGGTGTAGGAGTGCCTTTTCCAAGATTGTACATCATGCATACCATACAATATTTAACCATGTGAGCAGCTATTTTTGGGATGTTATCATTCTGCCACACGGGGTCTAATAGTTTGCATATGCCCTTGGCGCTAATGTGAGCTGGCCCGTGCGCCATAGTGACGACAGGGAGGACATAGGCGTCCGGCAGCATCCACCTTTGCTTTCCTGATTTATCTGTCCAGCACCCATCCTCGTCTAAACGTGCTGTGCTTTCCTGCCACATGGCTAACTCCTCAGTCGTTGCCTTACTCTGTATTTCCTTAACACTATCCAGTGTATCCTCAAACATAGTAACTTCGGGTACCCATCTAGCAGGACCTGCCACAAAAATTTTTTCATCTTCGTTCGAGCAGTCTCCTTAGCTGTTTGATCTGCAAATGCATTTTCCCTTCCCACATCATCAGTAATTGCCTTGTAGGCGCTGCACTTTACTATTGCTAACTTCTTGAGGAGTGTCAGAGCTGACAAAAGCCTGTGTATCAATGGGCCATTCTGGATCTCTAACCCGTGTGAAGTCAGGAATCCTCTCTCCGCGCAGAGCCGCCCAAAATTGTGGGCAACTCCAAAGGCGAACTGGCTGCCAGTATAAATATTGACAGTCAGTCCCTCACTCAACTCACAAGCTCGAAGAAGGGCAACTAACTCTGCAGCTTGGGCCGACTGATAGGGAACTCGTGATGTCTCGACTACTGTGTGTAGAGTGGTTATGGCATACGCCGCAGTTGTTGTGCCATCCGGTAATTTGAAACAAGAGCCATCGACATATAGCTCCCCTTGGGGTTCAGATAGGTTGAACATCAGTCAGGTCTTCCCGTCCCTTCGTCTCCTCTTTAGTCCGAAAAATACAATCATGTATGTCTATTTCCTCACTTTCAGAAGGGAGGGGTAGTAACGTGGCTGGGTTCAGGGTGGCACATCTTTTTATTGTGACGTTATGTTATGTTATGTTAGGCAGACATATAAAGCGCATAGCTGCCCCAGCAACGGGGCGTCCCAGCGCTAACGGACAAGTGGCCATAGGGAAGGAATAACTAGAGGTTAGAAAAGATCCAGGTTTTAATCAGTTTCCTAAATGCCCAGTGATCTTGTGTGTCCCGGGCAGCAAGGGGGGCAGAGTTCCATAGGGCGGGGGCCAACGCCCTAAAGGAGCGCCCCCCTGCTCTTTGCCTACGCACTCGGGGGGTACAGGCCAGGTGCATATCGGCGGAGCGCAGGGCTCGAGTCGGAACATATGGTGAACAGAGCCCTTGCAGAATTTGGGGGCCTTTTGCCATATAAGATTTTGTGTGTGGTGCAGAGAGTCTTAAACTGGACTCTCTGTTCAATCGGCAGCCAGTGGAGACGGCGAAGAAGATTAGAGGCATGATAATGCTTGGGAAGGGCAAAGAGGGTACGTGCTGCCGCGTTCTGTGCCCGTTGGATTCTTTTGGTTACGGACTTGTTCACGCCGAGTGAGAGCCCGTTGCAATAGTCTAATCGAGACTGCACTGCAGATCGGACGATCATTTGGCGGATGGGTGCGTTGAAGAGTCTCAAAATGGGTTTCAGGCCGCGTAAGAGACCAAAACAGGTGCCTGCCACTTTTTTTGCGTGACTCTCAAATGAGAGGGCGTTGTCCAACAGAACTCCTAAGTTCTTAACCACAGTTTTCGGTTGGGGAGGGGTACCCAAGGCCGAAGGCCACCATTGGTTGTCCCATTGGCCAGTATCACGGCCCACCAGAAGCACCTCGGACTTGGTGGAGTTAAGTTGTAGGTAATTATCTGCCATCCAGTCCGAGATAGCCAGAAGATCCTCTTGGAATTTCACTTGGTCCTGTTTAAGGTTATTGGTGAAGGTAAATACCAATGGGGTATCATCAGCATATGATACCATATTGATGTTCCGTGCTTTAGCCAAGAGAGCCAGTGGGCGGACATATACGTTAAACAACGTGGGGCTCAAGGCTGAGCCCTGGGGTACACCACAACCGAGAGGGTAGATACTGGACCAGAAAGGAGGGGCAGAGACCTGAAAGGGGCGATCGGTCAGGAAAGACGCAAACCAGGCCAGGACCTTGCCCTTGACCCCGATCTCCTCTAACCGTTGAAGCAGAATCTTATGGGAGACCATGTCAAAGGCCGCGCTGAGGTCCAGTAAAATCAGTGCCGAGGTGTTACCCTCATCTAGCGTGGCCCGTAACTGTTCTGTAACTGCAAGTAATGCAGATTCAGTACTGTGCCTGGGCCGGAAACCGTTTTGTGACCTGTCCAAAATCTCATTTACTTCCAGGTATTTAGTCAGAGCGATGTTTACATGTGACTCCATAATCTTAGCCAAGTATGGAAGCAGAGAGATTGGACGAAAGTTCTCTGGCAGGGACTTGTCAAGTGTGGGTTTTTTCAGCAAAGGAATGACTTTTGCGTGTTTCCACGATTTAGGGATCACCGCAGTTTGAAGTGACCTGTTTATCAAATCCCGACCCTCAGTCAGGAGGCAATCGTGAAATTTCCTAAAAAGATCAGGTTTTAAAGGATCATCAGGGGAGCCTGATTTTACCTTGGCTGACGAGACGTCCATGTCTTTGGGAGTCATGGGCGGCAGGTCTTGTAAGGAATCAATCAATCAATCATGGCATTTATAGAGCGCGCTACTCACCCGGGAGGGTCTCAAGGCGCTGGGGGAGGGGGTAAGTTACTGCTCGAACAGCCAGGTCTTGAGCTGCTTCCTGAAGGAGAGATGGTCCTGGGTTCGCCGAAGGTGAGTGGGGAGGGAGTTCCAGGTCTTGGCTGCCAGGTAGGAGAAGGATCTTCCTCCGGCGGTGGTTCTGCGGATGCGTGGTACGGTGGCGAGGGCGTGGCTGGTTGATCGTAGCTGGCGTGTGGGCGTGTAGAAGGTCATGCGGTCGTTGAGGTACTTTGGGCCCAGGTCGTGGAGGGCCTTGTGTGCGTGGGTGAGGAGTCTGAACGTGATTCTCTTGCTGACGGGGAGCCAGTGCAGGTCTTTCAGGTGCACGGTGATGTGGCTGTGTCGGGGGATGTCCAGGATGAGTCGTGCGGAGGCGTTCTGGATGCGCTGGAGTCTCTTTTGAAGTTTGGCTGTGGTTCCGGCGTAGAGGGTGTTCCCATAGTCCAGTCGGCTGGTGACGAGTGCCTGGGTGACGGTCTTCCTGGTTTCAGTGGGGATCCATCTGAAGATCTTGCGGAGCATGCGCAGGGTGTTGAAGCATGAAGATGAGACGGCGTTGACTTGTCTGGTCATCGACAGGGAGGAGTCCAGGATGAAGCCCAGGTTGCGTGCGTGGTCCGTTGGCTTGGGCGCGGTGCCCAGGGCCGGGGGCCACCAGGAGTCGTCCCAGGCGGAGGGTGATGAGCCCAGGATGAGGACTTCCGTCTTATCTGAGTTCAGTTTAAGGCGGCTGTTCCTCATCCAGTCGGCGACGTCTCTCATCCCGTCGTGTAGGTTGGCTCTGGCGGTGGTGGGGTCGTTGGTGAGGGAGAGGATCAGCTGGGTGTCGTCGGCGTAGGAGATGATGATGAGGAATAGGATAGGACTGTCATAGTAGGGTTCTCAAGAGATTCTGAGGCACCCTTCCTCATGCCAAGTGCACTATAAATGCGTCCCACCTTATTGATGAAATACTTAGCTAGTGACTCGCATTGTGTGTTAGAGGATATGATGTTATTAATCTCAGCCGGGAGTTTCACCATATCTTTCATAAGAGAAAAAATGGTTTTAGTGGGGTTGGGGCTCAACGTGATCAAGTTAGCATAGAACGTGGCCTTGGTCTTTTGAACTAGTCTGTGATATACTTTGATTGCTTTCCTATAAATAATTTTTGCAGTGGGTTCATAGGCATTTCTCCAGGCCCGTTCTAAGACTTTGCATTTTTTCTTTTCCATCATCAGGGTCTCATTATACCAAGCGTGGGTTTGAGCGCGCTTGGCATAAGTCATCTTCCTCGGAATACAGTGATCAAGTGTGTTATTCACCCAGCCCCTAAACGCACTATCAGCTGCCTCTAGGTCAGTAGGCCATTCAGGACGGTGCAAATTTAGGGTGGATATAAAGGTGGACGAGTCTAATTTGTGCCAAGGGCGCTTCATAGAGGACTGACGGGGGGAGCGCAGAGGGGTGCCTGCAATGCAGAGGCGCAGGGAAATGAGGGAATGATTCGTCCAGGGCAAAGGGAGGGGTGGGTTGGCCTCCAAATGACCTGCAGCATGAGTTGGTCCCTCCACTAACTGGGTTAGTTGACAGGCATCCATGTCTCCCAAGAAGTTGGTGATCTCCTGGGAGACAGGGCATTCCAGGTGTAGGTTAAGGTCTCCTATAATGCTCAGATTGGCTGCTTCTAACACAAGAGTAGAAGCGATATTAACTAAGGCTTCTTGGAAGGCTTTTGAAGGGCCTAGGGGACGGTAGATAAGAAGCCCAGTAAGGGTAAAATTATGGGACAGAGTAATTTTAAACAAAGCGCTTTCACAGGCTGGAATAGTCTGTGGTGTAAGGGTGCAGGAGAGTGCCAAAACGTGTGGTGCATACAGGGTCAGTTCATAACCAGTCAGACGTGCACTGGTGAGGTGCTGTGTCTTAGTTTTGTTCAAAAGTGTATCCACAGCATGAGGTACCATAACTGTGAGATCAGTATCAAGGACGAGCCCTGCCGATTGTCGGATAGAGTCAGCCACGGCCGCGACAGCTCTTAGACAGCTCGGGAGGGCTCTCGCGACGTTGTCAAGCAGGGCAGAAAAATAAGCACAAGGCCTCTGCTTACCTCCAAAGGCCTGTGTTAAGACAGAAAGCGCGCAACCAGCCGTCTCGTGTACGTACAACACGAACGGCTTAGTGTAATCTGGAGTGCCAAGCACAGGCACAGAGCAAAGCGCAACCTTTAATTGCTCGAAAGCTTGTTGACATTCAGGCGTCCAGGGCAAAGGTTCAGGCACATCTTTAGTTGTTAGCTGTGATCCAGCGCTAACAATAAAAATAATTCTCCTATATGCTTCGGTCATCCAGGTGCAACTATTCCTCTAACACACACACACTATATCCATATGACGGTGGGGCCCATAACACCGCATATACATTCACGTACTCATTTATTCCCTGGATTTCCTCCGTCAATAACCTAGGAGAAAACGATTCGCTGGAAGGAGACGGGATACCCCTTTTAACATGACATAATGTTTCTCATTTGCTTTAAGGTATTCCGCTCATTGGTCGATGGACCAACTAGTAGGAATCAGTTGATGGTGATTAAGACCAGCTCAATCACAATAAACTCTTTATCATTTTACTTTAATCATTGAGCTAAAGAATCACTGAGTCATTTGTTTAAAGAATAATAAAGTTTATGTAAAGTTTCGAAGCAAGAAATAAGTTTTAAGTTTATTATTCAGATCTTTACATTTATCATCATTATAAGAATAAATTTAAATTGCAATGCATATCGATTAGACGGAAAAATAAGGTTATCATAGCAAGAACTCTAAATGATCAATCTATCTGTCTTGGAAAAATCTAATAGCTCTAAATGAAAAATTGATCAGGAATAAAAGGTTCTCCAAAAACAGCATTTTATACTCAACTGGAAAATAAAAATAGCAGCATCAGCTCGTCAGCATCAGCAACCGCAACTTCACCCATCTACAGCATCTAACTTCTCCAGCAACCTGCTCTCCAGCAACTAACTCCTCCCACCAAGAGTAGGTCTTCTTATACCCTAATTCTAGCTTACAGAATAAAATGTTGCATCTTCATGGCGTGATTCTTTCTCATTGGTCCCCTCAGGCCCATATACATTTTAATCAAACTTCCTGGTCTTAACCAGTTCCTTGTGGAATGTCCATGCTTGCATCGTTTCCCACAGTTCATGTCATTGCTCATCTGCTTCGATCAGTCCAATTTGTATCTTTTTCTGCTACTTTTTAGATTTAACAGTTCCGTCCATTGATTCAGTTGGACTTCTCACGCTTCTTGCTGATCATCTTGGCACACATCTGCCCAGAAAGGTCACAATAGCCTTGACCATACTTCCATCTTAGCCTCTTAGCACCAGCACGTGATCATCCTTTTTCCACAGCCTCTCGCCTCTATCACATGGTTCCCTGCTCATGCGTACTCTATCAAATGGCGGCCATTTTATATCGCTGCTCGACAGGCCTAAGCGCACTATTTTTAAAGATAAACAAAATATTGTTAAAACAAAGAATATAAACCCTTTTGTTTCCCTCCCGTCTTTCTACGTACCCCAATTAGGTATTACCTAGCAAAAAGCAACATATAAAGCCTTCCCTTACTTACCATCGCTTTATTTTGCAACCACACATTTTATTTAAAAGCACAGATCATGCATTTATTATTTAATTAGTACGCAAATATTATGTTATGTTAGACACGTAAACAATTATAAGTTGATTATTTTGCACATGGAATAGCGTATTACCTTTAACCCTTCACATGTAACATACATTGTTGGTTATTTACTTAAACAAACATGTTTATTAATTATTTTACGAAAATTATTAGGAGGTTAAAAAATTTTCATTTACCCTGCTCCATCAACTCCCCCTTTGGTGATTTTTAATATCACCACAAAACCCAAGTTATACAATTCTTTCAGACAGCATATATCTTTTATCCATTTGCTTTTGTTAGTTTATACAACTGTATCCCTTTCAACTTGTCTCTTCGTTTTCTTGTACATGTTCTCTTTTATTTCTTCTAACTCTATTTCACCCATTTCTCTCTCTCTCTCCTTGTTTATCATGTTTTCTTTTTCTATTTTATTCTGTCTTCTTCTTCTCTTTATACATGTTATTACAAGCTTCAGTACTAAAATTATTATTATTATCATGGTTGCTATTATTATAACTTTCCCTATTATTAATCCACTCATTCTTGTTAACCAATTTATTACTGAAGAAAACCCTTTACCAAGTTTTCCCAATGCACTTTCAACCTCCAGTGGAACAAGTTCTTTGTGCAAATTTGTAATATTTGTTATATACTTCTGTATATTTTCGCTTTTATCTGGAATGTAAGTGCAACAATGTTGGACTTTCAGCATTCCACAGACTCCGCCCTCTTTTGCCAAAAGAATGTCAAGGGCAAGTCGATTTTGCATCACCATAGCTCTCATGGCAACCATCTCGGAATTTATCATTAAGAACCCTCCAGCAGTATCTGTAGATAAACGATCTACCACTGTGGATAATTTCCTAATTCTAAATGCATTCAAAGATATTCCCACTGCTCGTATCAATGCACCAAAAATATCACCTACTATTTCTGAAAAACGTTCCCTTTTTCTACGTGTAAAGGTATTTATCATTCTGTGTGTTCCTTTTTCTTTTCTGTCCATATGAAAAATCTTTGGAAAGACCAGGCCTAAATAACATGACCCATACCAATGGTCTGGTAACCTGTAATAAGCCCTATTTCCGCAAACATAATAGATCCCTGGAAATATTGGATCTTTTCCCCTTTGAATCCCCATCCACCTAAAATTTGATAATTGTCATGGCAAATACTGGAACCCACAAAATAATTGTCATATCTTGTCTTATTTCTTCTAATGCACAACCTTCCCTGTTGGGGCCAATCCAGAGTCATAGCTGCATTTGTCTTTTTCTTGTCATGATTGTCTTCCTCAAACGCCCAAAGAGGTGTTTTTGTTTCTTCTATCACTTTTCTTTGAAATTTCACTCTTCTCTCTTCAACCATCTCTAAAAATACTTTTTCTTCCTTCTTTAACTCACAGGTAAGGTTGTACCTAATTATATTATCTAATGTTAAAATCTTATCTTCTAAAAAATATTCACCAAACGTTTTTCCTCTTTTATTTTATTTAGCTCGGGAACTACAGAAACTTTCGCAAAAATCTTATCTATGTCAGTGTAATAATATTCTAATCTACCTGTTTTATAAAATAAACTTGCTAAGACACTACGGCCGGAAAAAGCACCGACCGACACGGAGCCGGAAAAATTACCGACCGACACGTACCAGTGGCGCCCGACACGCCAAGTACGATGCAAGCCGCGATAAATCCGACCGACACGTTAGGAAACCAAGCCGACCGACCGAGCCGCTCGGAAAATAGCAATCCGGCCGGAAAAACACGCGAATCCAACCGACCGACACGCACCCGGAACAAATCCGACCGAATCGTACCCGCCAACTCCAAACCGCAAAGTACGATGCAAGGCGCGAAAAACACGACCGAGTCGGACGGAGGACAAGCCGTACGACCGACACGCATACAAAACCGAGCCGAAGCAACACAATACACCGCGACCGACGCGTACGCAGCATAGAAAACTGCACAAACACAGCGTGAACGAAACGGAAAACACCGTACGAGACCAATGCAGGGTCCGACTCGGTCACAAGAACGTTTCCAACATACACAAACAGCACAAAGGAAAAATCAACCAAAAAAAGGCCAAACAAGCAATTACCAAGCCAATAAATACTGGGGGGTGGGGACAGAGAACAAAGACACACCCACAACTCCACCTATATAAAGGACACAAATCACTACCATGAGCCTTTGCAAATGCCATTTCACTGCCAGCACCCAAGAGAAAGCAACCACACACCCACAGCTCATCCCTCACACAAGCCACACACCATCAACACACCAACAAATACCTACCTCACATACACCCAGCACAACACACACCCACACACCCTCACCTGCACACCAACACACACATCACCCACCATCACCACCCATCACCATGCCCCCCAAGAAGAATCCCAAGTTCCTAGATAGTGAATTGGAAGTCATGGTAGACGAGATCCTCAGGGTGGAGCCACAGCTGTTTGGCACTCTGGTCCAACAGACCCCCATGTCGCAGAAAACCAAGATGTGGGAGAGGATCATCAACAGGCTGAACGCCCAATCACCATGTCGGCGCACAAAGACGGACATCCAGAACAGGTGGTATGACGTGCGCAGGAGGGTACGGGACATGCTGAAGAAAGACTACATCAACAGCCAACACACCGGCAGTGGCCCTCCTGCCAAGCCAATATACCTCAGGCCCTGGGAGGAGAAGGTGCGGGCCATCCTTCCGCCAGTGAGCGTATATGGACTAGAGGACATCCCAGAGCCTGGTGAGTACACAACAAATGTACACAATAAACTGCCACAAAACACACACATCACTGTCAAGGGGAGAGTCAAACCATGCACTCATAGCAATTACACAGCAACTAGAACAGAATCATCCCAAAATGTGTATGTCAGTCAGATAAACACAACACATGCCATCAAAAAAGTCACATCCAACTGTGCCAACACATGTACAAACACAACCACAACTACAGCTAGGCAGTGGCACAAATAGAACTAACACACACATCCACACATGTAGCCACCACAACAACACCAACACACAGTGAAGACCACTCAAAGGAAGGAATTCTGTGTATGCTGGCCAAGTCAGTGTAGCCAATAGCATCATGGGAGTCGCAGTCACACATATTGCCCCCCACAACTGTCCCATCAACACCACCCTGAACCATGCTCACATCACAGGGAGTGGAGAAGGACTCACAAGATGGCTGACACTGGCTACTGCTGTGGGGAGCACAAGGCCCTGCTGCCAACTGTGCACCAACAAACAGCAGGACACCACTGACTGACATCCTGAGAGACAACTTACACTCCCTGCAATGCAAGCACGTTCCATGGTGGGATATCTGGCTGGCTGGGTGGGAAGGGGGACTTGCAGCACTGACTATAGTCACCAGCACCTCCCCTCACCCCCCCCCAACACAAACTCCACAGTACCCACCTGGTAGAATGCAATGCCCTCCATCCTAACACAAGATCCCACAAAGCACCACCACCCTGGGTTATGTTGTGTGAAGCACAGGGACACTCTTGGGACTCTTAGCCAAACAACTGCCAGGACAACACTCCCAGCCATCCTGTCAGCACAGCCAGCCCACCCCACAGGGAAGCAGAGTCAAAAGGAAGGAAGCATGGGCATGCTGGGAAGGGGGGTGGAGGCAATAGCATGATGGGAGTCGTAGTCACAGACATAGCTCACCCCCACAACTGTCCCATCAACACCACCCTGAACCATGCTCACATCACAGGGAGTGGAGAAGGACTCACAAGATGGCTGACACTGGCTACTGCTGTGGGGAGCACAAGGCCCTGCTGCCAACTGTGCACCAACAAACAGCAGGACACCACTGACTGACATCCTGAGAGACAACTTACACTCCCTGCAATGCAAGCACGTTCCATGGTGGGATATCTGGCTGGCTGGGTGGGAAGGGGGACTTGCAGCACTGACTATAGTCACCAGCACCTCCCCTCACCCCCCCAACACAAACTCCACAGTACCCACCCGGTAGAATGCAATGCCCTCCATCCTAACACAAGATCCCACAAAGCACCACCACCCTGGGTTATGTTGTGTGAAGCACAGGGACACTCCTGGGACTCTTAGCCAAACAACTGCCAGGACAACACTCCCAGCCATCCTGTCAGCACAGCCAGCCCACCCCACAGGGAAGCAGAGTCAAAAGGAAGGAAGCATGGGCATGCTGGGAAGGGGGTGGAGGCAATAGCATGATGGGAGTCGTAGTCACAGCCCTACATCCCCCACCACATGGCCCAGCAAGCTCACACTCACGCATGCACATCCCACAGAGAGTGGAAAGGCCCATCAAAGATGTCTGACACTGTTGCTGTGTTGTGGGGAGCACAAGGGCATGCTGGGTACTGCACACCAACCAACAGCAGGACACCACTGTCAGCCATCTTGCCATTGCCCTCACACCCACACCCACTGAACTCCACACAAAAGCAAGTAAGTATGGGAATGCTGGCAAGTGGGGTGGAGGCAATGGCATGATGGGAGTCGTAGTCACAGACATTGCTCACCCTCACAACTGTCCCATCAACACCACCCTGAACCATGCTCACATCACAGGGAGTGGAGAAGGACTCACAAGATGGCTGACACTGGCTACTGCTGTGGGGAGCACAAGGCCCTGCTGCCAACTGTGCACCAACAAACAGCAGGACACCACTGACTGACATCCTGAGAGACAACTTACACTCCCTGCAATGCAAGCACGTTCCATGGTGGGATATCTGGCTGGCTGGGTGGGAAGGGGGACTTGCAGCACTGACTATAGTCACCAGCACCTCCCCTCACCCCCCCCAACACAAACTCCACAGTACCCACCTGGTAGAATGCAATGCCCTCCATCCTAACACAAGATCCCACAAAGCACCACCACCCTGGGTTATGTTGTGTGAAGCACAGGGACACTCCTGGGACTCTTAGCCAAACAACTGCCAGGACAACACTCCCAGCCATCCTGTCAGCACAGCCAGCCCACCCCACAGGGAAGCAGAGTCAAAAGGAAGGAAGCATGGGCATGCTGGGAAGGGGGTGGAGGCAATAGCATGATGGGAGTCGTAGTCACAGCCCTACATCCCCCACCACATGGCCCAGCAAGCTCACACTCACGCATGCACATCCCACAGAGAGTGGAAAGGCCCATCAAAGATGTCTGACACTGTTGCTGTGTCGTGGGGAGCACAAGGGCATGCTGGGTACTGCACACCAACCAACAGCAGGACACCACTGTCAGCCATCTTGCCATTGCCCTCACACCCACACCCACTGAACTCCACACAAAAGCAAGTAAGTATGGGAATGCTGGCAAGTGGGGTGGAGGCAATGGCATGATGGGAGTCGTAGTCACAGACATTGCTCACCCTCACAACTGTCCCATCAACACCACCCTGAACCATGCTCACATCACAGGGAGTGGAGAAGGACTCACAAGATGGCTGACACTGGCTACTGCTGTGGGGAGCACAAGGCCCTGCTGCCAACTGTGCACCAACAAACAGCAGGACACCACTGACTGACATCCTGAGAGACAACTTACACTCCCTGCAATGCAAGCACGTTCCATGGTGGGATATCTGGCTGGCTGGGTGGGAAGGGGGACTTGCAGCACTGACTATAGTCACCAGCACCTCCCCTCACCCCCCCCCAACACAAACTCCACAGTACCCACCTGGTAGAATGCAATGCCCTCCATCCTAACACAAGATCCCACAAAGCACCACCACCCTGGGTTATGTTGTGTGAAGCACAGGGACACTCTTGGGACTCTTAGCCAAACAACTGCCAGGACAACACTCCCAGCCATCCTGTCAGCACAGCCAGCCCACCCCACAGGGAAGCAGAGTCAAAAGGAAGGAAGCATGGGCATGCTGGGAAGGGGGTGGAGGCAATAGCATGATGGGAGTCGTAGTCACAGACATAGCTCACCCCCACAACTGTCCCATCAACACCACCCTGAACCATGCTCACATCACAGGGAGTATAGAAGGACTCACAAGATGGCTGACACTGGCTACTGCTGTGGGGAGCACAAGGCCCTGCTGCCAACTGTGCACCAACAAACAGCAGGACACCACTGACTGACATCCTGAGAGACAACTTACACTCCCTGCAATGCAAGCACGTTCCATGGTGGGATATCTGGCTGGCTGGGTGGGAAGGGGGACTTGCAGCACTGACTATAGTCACCAGCACCTCCCCTCACCCCCACCCCCAACACAAACTCCACAGTACCCACCTGGTAGAATGCAATGCCCTCCATCCTAACACAAGATCCCACAAAGCACCACCACCCTGGGTTATGTTGTGTGAAGCACAGGGACACTCCTGGGACTCTTAGCCAAACAACTGCCAGGACAACACTCCCAGCCATCCTGTCAGCACAGCCAGCCCACCCCACAGGGAAGCAGAGTCAAAAGGAAGGAAGCATGGGCATGCTGGGAAGGGGGTGGAGGCAATAGCATGATGGGAGTCGTAGTCACAGCCCTACATCCCCCACCACATGGCCCAGCAAGCTCACACTCACGCATGCACATCCCACAGAGAGTGGAAAGGCCCATCAAAGATGTCTGACACTGTTGCTGTGTCGTGGGGAGCACAAGGGCATGCTGGGTACTGCACACCAACCAACAGCAGGACACCACTGTCAGCCATCTTGCCATTGCCCTCACACCCACACCCACTGAACTCCACACAAAAGCAAGTAAGTATGGGAATGCTGGCAAGTGGGGTGGAGGCAATGGCATGATGGGAGTCGTAGTCACAGACATTGCTCACCCTCACAACTGTCCCATCAACACCACCCTGAACCATGCTCACATCACAGGGAGTGGAGAAGGACTCACAAGATGGCTGACACTGGCTACTGCTGTGGGGAGCACAAGGCCCTGCTGCCAACTGTGCACCAACAAACAGCAGGACACCACTGACTGACATCCTGAGAGACAACTTACACTCCCTGCAATGCAAGCACGTTCCATGGTGGGATATCTGGCTGGCTGGGTGGGAAGGGGGACTTGCAGCACTGACTATAGTCACCAGCACCTCCCCTCACCCCCCCCAACACAAACTCCACAGTACCCACCTGGTAGAATGCAATGCCCTCCATCCTAACACAAGATCCCACAAAGCACCACCACCCTGGGTTATGTTGTGTGAAGCACAGGGACACTCCTGGGACTCTTAGCCAAACAACTGCCAGGACAACACTCCCAGCCATCCTGTCAGCACAGCCAGCCCACCCCACAGGGAAGCAGAGTCAAAAGGAAGGAAGCATGGGCATGCTGGGAAGGGGGTGGAGGCAATAGCATGATGGGAGTCGTAGTCACAGCCCTACATCCCCCACCACATGGCCCAGCAAGCTCACACTCACGCATGCACATCCCACAGAGAGTGGAAAGGCCCATCAAAGATGTCTGACACTGTTGCTGTGTCGTGGGGAGCACAAGGGCATGCTGGGTACTGCACACCAACCAACAGCAGGACACCACTGTCAGCCATCTTGCCATTGCCCTCACACCCACACCCACTGAACTCCACACAAAAGCAAGTAAGTATGGGAATGCTGGCAAGTGGGGTGGAGGCAATGGCATGATGGGAGTCGTAGTCACAGACATTGCTCACCCTCACAACTGTCCCATCAACACCACCCTGAACCATGCTCACATCACAGGGAGTGGAGAAGGACTCACAAGATGGCTGACACTGGCTACTGCTGTGGGGAGCACAAGGCCCTGCTGCCAACTGTGCACCAACAAACAGCAGGACACCACTGACTGACATCCTGAGAGACAACTTACACTCCCTGCAATGCAAGCACGTTCCATGGTGGGATATCTGGCTGGCTGGGTGGGAAGGGGGACTTGCAGCACTGACTATAGTCACCAGCACCTCCCCTCACCCCCCCCCAACACAAACTCCACAGTACCCACCTGGTAGAATGCAATGCCCTCCATCCTAACACAAGATCCCACAAAGCACCACCACCCTGGGTTATGTTGTGTGAAGCACAGGGACACTCTTGGGACTCTTAGCCAAACAACTGCCAGGACAACACTCCCAGCCATCCTGTCAGCACAGCCAGCCCACCCCACAGGGAAGCAGAGTCAAAAGGAAGGAAGCATGGGCATGCTGGGAAGGGGGTGGAGGCAATAGCATGATGGGAGTCGTAGTCACAGCCCTACATCCCCCACCACATGGCCCAGCAAGCTCACACTCACGCATGCACATCCCACAGAGAGTGGAAAGGCCCATCAAAGATGTCTGACACTGTTGCTGTGTCGTGGGGAGCACAAGGGCATGCTGGGTACTGCACACCAACCAACAGCAGGACACCACTGTCAGCCATCTTGCCATTGCCCTCACACCCACACCCACTGAACTCCACACAAAAGCAAGTAAGTATGGGAATGCTGGCAAGTGGGGTGGAGGCAATGGCATGATGGGAGTCGTAGTCACAGACATTGCTCACCCTCACAACTGTCCCATCAACACCACCCTGAACCATGCTCACATCACAGGGAGTGGAGAAGGACTCACAAGATGGCTGACACTGGCTACTGCTGTGGGGAGCACAAGGCCCTGCTGCCAACTGTGCACCAACAAACAGCAGGACACCACTGACTGACATCCTGAGAGACAACTTACACTCCCTGCAATGCAAGCACGTTCCATGGTGGGATAACTGACTGGCTGGGTGGGTGGGTGGGAAGGAGGTCTGGCTGTCAACCAAACACAATCAATGCAGACCATGTTCACACCCCAGAGAATACATAGAAATGCCCAAATAATGCAGGACAATGTGCCACACCAATATCAACCCCTGACTGTGACGACTTAGGACAATACAATGTACAGGCCCGCACCCCGAGGCACAGTCACAACTGTCAGGTGTGTCAACCACTGATGCCTGCAGAAACATGACATACATTGTTTGTGTCTCCCAAAAACAGGTGATGATAGGGACACAGCAGCAGACGCTGAGGAGTCCCAGTCCCAGGCTCAAGAGGATGCCGAGCTCACTGGCGTCGTACAGCCTCTGTCCTCCTCGGACGATGAACAACCTGGCACATCCGGTGCAAGTCAACATGCTGCACCAGCAGGACCACCAGCTGCAGCACCAGCAGGTCCACCAGCTGCACCCCTGCACCCACCCCTCCAACGACTGTCACCACGAATACCATCCCTGCCGACATGGACGGAATAAGGAGCAACACCAGCGCAGTGACCCTGGACCAACCTGGGGCCATGGACACCACCACCACCACCAACCCCCAAGGTGGACCAGGGTTATCTGTGCGTGCAACTGCACACACTGCACATGTCAGCAGGGGTGGTGGGAGGGGTGGGAGACAGAGGTCGCTGCTTGCAGACGTTGCTGGTGTGCATGAAGACCCACAACTGGTACGCATAGCTGATGCGTACCAGTCCAGCACCGGAGAGCTCAGCCAGGTAGTGGGGCTCCTCAGAGACATCAAACAGCAGCAGGCTGCCCATCATGCCCGCTTGGACTCCCACATGTCCCACGTGGAGTCACACATGTCACGTGTGGACTCCCACATGTCCCGCGTGGAGTCCAAGTGGGATGTACTACATGAGATGACGGCGGTGCACAGGGACATTTTACAATGCCTCCGCCAGATGAACAGCAACCAGTCCACACCTCCCTGTGTGCCAACAACATCTGGTACCGAACAAACTGCAACTGCCACAGGGAGGGAGGAGGACTCTGGCGGAGAGTCCCCTGCACCGCAGCAGCCTGCACTTGAGGGCCCCCCCCCAAGAAGAGGGGTCGTCCGAGGAGGGGAAAGTGAGAGGCTGATGGCCAAGCGCAACTCCCAGGAAGCCTGAACCTGTTCTGGATTTTCGCCTTTGTGCACAGACTGTTCACCCTGTTGATGGCAACACTACTCCCACACATTGCATGGGGAGTACAAGTTGGAACAATGTGTCAGACAACTGTGGCCCCGATACTGGGGATCCTGTCTACCTGGACTTTCAATTCACCTAGGAACTTGGGATTGCAAGATTCATGTACAGCACAACCCATCCTATGCACTATTAACACAGATGTATCACAATAAACACACTAATACACCATACTTGCCTCTGTCGTGATTCCAACGTGGGTGCTGTTATGGGGATGATGAACTGCAAAATTACACTGTGTATGCGAACTGCAACAGCAAGGACAACACAGGCATGTGAGTACAGGCAACGTGACACATATGAGGGAGACACACCACCAGGGGTACACAACACATACACACCTAGGCCATCTGACTCATTGCCTACACTGATGTTGCCAGGGAAGACGGTGCAATGCACAGACACCACACCCATTCCCAGTTGTAGTCAAGTAGCCCACAGGTGCAGTAAGCAAATGGCAGTCAAATGTGTGACCACAGACAACGCACATCACTAAGTGAAGCACAGGTTTATTACACAGTAGCAACATGCCGTAACCACTACAGATGCAAGGTAACCCCACCTGGTAGCGGGCACACAGTCAACAACTGTAGACGGAAGGAAGTCCATGGGTGTGGCGCACATCACCTGTAGGGACACAACAGCTACCAGCCTGGATGTGCAATCACGTCGTCGGTGGACACAGTTGACCAAACGAATCTGAAAGTACCCTGTGAAGGACAGAAATGACACACAGTCAAAAGCAATGCAGTACAGGACAGATCAGCAAAACTCATGCACAATACATGTTACAAGATACCCACCCAGAACCAAGTTAGCATGTCAACACTGTTGGGGAGTACAGCCCACCTGTCACCACACATCGCAACACACATCCTGTCAAGTAGCCCATGGACACACTCCAACAGCACCAGAGCACCACCCACACATCATGCCAACTCACATCATTCACATGACACCTCAGGATACTCACATTCAGCTAAAGAAGTTGGTGATGAGCTGTGTGCGGACATCACCATCACCATCATCATCATCATCATCGTCACTGGCATCGTGGTCCAGGCCAGGATCCTCCACAGGTGGCGGATGTTGGTCATCGTCATCCTGGATGAGAGGCAACTCCTTCCGCACTGCCAGGTTGTGTAGCATGCAGCAGACGATGATAATCTTGCACACTTTCGCAGGGGCATATGGGAGGGACCCTCCGGTCTTGTCCAGGCAGCGGAAGCGGCTCTTCAGGAGACCAAAGGTCCGCTCAATCACTCTCCTGGTCCGACCATGTGCCTCATTGTAGCGCATCTGGGCAGGTGTCACAGGGTTCCTGAGGGGTGTCAGCAACCACGGCATGTTGGGGTATCCCGAGTCACCTACGGACAGACAAGTGCACATCAGCTGACTTGGAAAAGTGGGCGGAATACTACAGATCAGATCACACACAATGGCACAAAGTCAGTACACACCGACAAGCCAGGCACGCTGGTTCTGCATCTGTGCCATCATCCTGGGGATGCGACTACTCCTCATCACAAAGGCATCGTGTGCTGAACCAGGGAAACGGGCACACACGTGTGTGATGGTCATGTCTGCAAGACACACCACCAGTGCATTGACCGAGTGGTAGTGCTTGCGGTTCCTGTAGGCCTGCTCCTGGGCCTGTGGTGGTACCAAAGCCACATGTGTCCCATCAATGGAGCCAATGACATGCGGCATCCTCCCCAGGGCATAAAAGTCACTCTTCACGTCAGTGAGTCGTCGCAGTCTAGGGAAATAGATGTACCGGTTCAGGAAGAGCAACATTGCCGCCAAAACATCGCGGAGCACACGGCTGAACATGGTCTGTGACATCCCACCAGCAGACGCCACAGTATGTTGGAAGGTACCGGTGGCAAAGAAGTGTAGGGCTGCCATCACCTTCACCTTGGGGGTCAGCGCTGTAGGATACGGCCGGCCAGGCTGCAAATGTGGGGACAACTGCACTGCCAAATCCTCAATCAGCTGCCTGGTGAAGCGGTACCGTCGGATGCTGTCCCGTTCCACCATCGTTGCCAGGTCTGGGAATGGCCGATGGACAGCAGGAGCCCTGCAGTGCAGAGGAGAAGTAAGCAAGATCGTCAGTCACCCCACATATGCGGCATTGAACACACTCAAGATCCCAACATACATCATCATGAGGCACAACTACATGAAGTGTGCAGTACCGGAACGACATGTATGGTACATACATGGCCAACATCTGTCAACACGGTCCTACAGGTGGCATCAATTTGTCCCAGGTTGGCCCATTGGATATCATGATGCTGTGTCACAGTCACCCCCCACAGTGACATGTGAGGACAGATGTGCCCCAGGCACCACAGCTCAACGACAGGCACATTCCCAGGGACCCTGTAATGCCACATGGACACTGGCATCACCTGGAGTATCATGTGTACACCACAGCAAAACAAACATGACCCCCACAGGTAGTGGCCACACTTGCCATGGCAGGACAGCCATGGACGTCTGTGACACACACGCACAACATCAGAGTCCATGCACACACAACGTGGATGTGGAGACTGTCTCCCATTGTGCACATGAAATCAGAGACATTGTAAACACTACATGCACAAAGACTGTGGAGGGCCATCACTATTGTGCCACTGGGACACCCTGGCTCAAACATACCGTCCCACATGGGACTCACGGGGTATGTGACATGACATACACAAACACCACTGTGAAATGTGACCATGACACATGCACAGATATGAACAGTTGCACATCACAGTGGTCACGTACACGTAACACCCAGGATCCTGTCCCCATGAACACGTGCACAGCCTGGGGGTGGCTGCCCACAGGTGACACCCACAGGACAACATGTACACCAACATACACACAATAGGAAATGCAGCCTTACATGCCTTATGATAAGGTTTGGACAGGCTGTCGTGATGTAGGTGTGCCCCTCACTCCCTGGGAGCTATCTGTGGCTGGCATATGTCCATCTGAGACAGGCATGCTGACCTATGCCAGTCACATATACAGTGATGCGTTGAACCGCAATGGACCGATCGGTGCCTCCGGCCGGCCCATTGCTTTCAATGTGTGCGGGTACGCGTTGTACCCCTGTGCGCGTTGAACTGCAATGGACCGATCGGTGCCTCCGGCCGGCCCATTGCTTTCAATGTGTGCGGGTACGCGTTGTACCCCTGTGCGCGTTGAACTGCAATGGACCGATCGGTGCCTCCGGCCGGCCCATTGCTTTCAATGTGTGCGGGTACGCGTTGTACCCCTGTGCGCGTTGAACTGCAATGGACCGATCGGTGCCTCCGGCCGGCCCATTGCTTTCAATGTGTGCGGGTACGCGTTGTACCCCTGTGCGCGTTGAACTGCAATGGACCGATCGGTGCCTCCGGCCGGCCCATTGCTTTCAATGTGTGCGGGTACGCGTTGTACCCCTGTGCGCGTTGAACTGCAATGGACCGATCGGTGCCTCCGGCCGGCCCATTGCTTTCAATGTGTGCGGGTACGCGTTGTACCCCTGTGCGCGTTGAACTGCAATGGACCGATCGGTGCCTCCGGCCGGCCCATTGCTTTCAATGTGTGCGGGTGCAGCGTTGTACCCCTGTGCGCGTTGAACTGCAATGGACCGATCGGTGCCTCCGGCCGGCCCATTGCTTTCAATGTGTGCGGGTACGCGTTGTACCCCTGTGCGCGTTGAACTGCAATGGACCGATCGGTGCCTCCGGCCGGCCCATTGCTTTCAATGTGTGCGGGTACGCGTTGTACCCCTGTGCGCGTTGAACTGCAATGGACCGATCGGTGCCTCCGGCCGGCCCATTGCTTTCAATGTGTGCGGGTACGCGTTGTACCCCTGTGCGCGTTGTACCGCAATGGACCGATCGGTGCGCACCCATTGACAATGGGCTTGCCTGGCAACGGACGCGTTTTCGAATTTCGAACGAGTCGGTTGCTGGAAAATCAGTTGGTCACCCACAACAATGTTGCAAAATCATGTATGTCATGAAGTTGAAGTTTTGAAGGATGCTGTGGGCGTGTTTTGGTGCTGCTATTCCATGGATTGGCCAGATTCAGAAGATGCAAACGACTTGGACCTATCACTTTGGACACAAGGGACAGTATCTGCCTCTCCAGCACATATATATTGCTGCCTGTTCCCCTGAGAGCCCACTTGCCTGCACTACATGCTCCAGGACGACATCTGCCACTGCACTGCTGCTGTCTCTGCCCCTCTGGACCCTGCAATGGCACGTACTGTGGAGAGAGCCCCAGCCTTCAGCCTTGAGGAGAACCAGGCCCTGCTGGACAGCCTACTTCCACAGTACAGCAAGCTGTATGGGACACCAGGGGAGCAGGTGAGTGTTCTGTGCACTGCCTTTCTGAATGTGCATTTTGTCTGACTAGCAAGGCTGAGAGTCAGCACGCCACTGGCTAGCAGGCTCACTGAGTAGTTGTCACCCCCCATAGTGTGTGGTGACTTGCACTGGACAGGTATGGTGCAGTGACAGTGCTTCTGAACAGGGTTTTACTCCCCATGCAATGATACCATGTAGTGACTTCTGGAAAACTGTCCATGGGCAGCCGTGCACTGCCTGTGTACACCATGTGCCCCTGTGATTGCGACATGTATATGCAACTGTGTCATGCACGGATATGTTGCATGTGTAGTAATGGCCTTATCACTTTGTCATCCTGACAGGCTTCTGCCCATCGGAAGCATGAGATATGGAAGGACATCGTCCGGGCTGTCCGGTCCGTGGGGGTCTACAAGCGCCGGATCCGCAACTGCCAAAAGAGGTGGCAGGACCTTCGGGGCTGGACCCGGAGGATTGCACGGGTCCAGCTGAAGCTGTCGCCTCCTCGCAGGAGGGGCGGAACACGGACCCTGACCCCCACATGCTCAGGATCCTGGCGGTGGTCTTTCCAGACCTGGATGGGCAGCTGAAGGCCAGAGAGCAGCAAGGAGGGGGTGAGTCAAAGACTGCACTGTGTACTCTGTCTAACATGCTATGTGCCCTCCTCGGGCCTGGTTAAACTGCCACAGTACAGCAGTCATGTTGTCCAGGAGCCATGTCCCTCTATTGTGCACTGCCCACTCCTCATCTGATACCCAGGTGTGGCCCTTACATGCAGGGAATTCTGTCACTTAGGACTGTGTCCTTGCAGTTTGCTTGACTCAAGGTGGGAGACAGCATCTGTTTCCCTGACTCTGTGGTGGGCATCATGGGTGGGTCCATTGCTTACACAATGCCTGTATTCTGACATGTATTCAGCGTGTTACTTTGATCTGTGGTCCAATTGCTGAGCTGATCCACCACATGTGGCTGGGGTATCTGGCACACACCCATGCTGCGGGTGGGAACAATGTTTGGGCCCCAGGAGTATGTATATGACGTGTGTCACACATACTTAGCCAGCTGCCTACAGTCCAGGGCTCATCCCTCATTCATGTGGGGCTGGACAGTCATGCCTACTCCAGGCCATACAATACACTCTGTACTCCCACTCCCGTGTATCAGCGGACACATTGTGCACAGTGATTTGACCCCTCAGGTGTCTGCCTCTGTGTCAGTGTGCTGTAGATTAGTCGCCAGGACTGCTGTGGAGTTTCTTGGTAGGGGCTCAGCATGCCACTGGAGATGTGACCATAGGAGACGATACTTGTGTGACACATAGGTGTCTGATCAGCTGCCCATGCAGACTGGGGCATGTAAATGTGAAGTTCAGGCAGCTGTTCCCCATGCACAGCAGAGTGTGAGGGGCTCAGGTTCAGAGGGTAGTGTCACAGGTCTCCCATATGTCCAATAGGTATGACCTGGACAGATGAGGGTTAAGAGGATGTGTTGTGGGGGGGATGTACATGTGCACTTGTGCAGCTCCAGGACTTGCATTCCCCATGACCTACTATTGTGACACAGTGCAGAGTGTTGTTGTCTGGCTGCAAAGCCATACATCACTGAGACAGTGATGTATGACTTTGCAGTCATGCCTCCGCCATGGCATGTGTCTACTGATTGGTGAGCCTGCAGGGGAGTGACATGTGCTACATGCACACCATAGTGGCGCTGGCTATCAGGACATGGGTGCATCATGGTGTCTGTCGCTGGTATGCATCACATGCATTTCCTATTTGACTCTGGGCATCCCTTTCATCCGGAAACCTGTACTGACTCAGTGGCAAGAGCTGTGATGTGTCCACACCGTGTCCTCTGCACTGTCCAACTACTGTGTACTTGGTGCATGTGTCAACACTGGGGTGTTGCAATCCAACAGACACCAGACAGATGGGTGCAAGGCCATGTGGGATGTGAGTGCCATGCTTGGCATCAGACTGACAATTGACTTCTCCTGTTCAGTTAGGGCACTTTTAGCAATGTACAACTGATGATGCCAGGGCTTGCTCTGTGATGTGCTGTGCTCACAGTGGTGTGTGCGTTATGTGCAGGTGACTGATGTCTGTCTGTATCCCCATTGTTTGCAGATACATCCACGGCCACGGAAGGGGACAGCTCCACGGACCAGGAGGAGCCGGAGAGCCAGACTGGGTCAGCAGCCGAGGAGTGGTCGGAGGGACCCAGTGGCACGGAGGGCGAGGGGAGCCACACCGAGGAGTCCTCAGCAGCATCCACCTCAGCTGAGGACCAGAGCAACTCGGAGGATGACTCCCTTGTGGAGGCGGGTGTCAGCAGCCACCACACCCCAGCTAGTGTTGCTGTCCCCGCCACCACCAGCACCACCACCGCCCTCCCATCGGCTCCCATTCCCCAGGTCCGTGGAGGCTCCCATGTCCGGGAGCGTGTTTCCTTTGGGCCAGGCACCGCACCCCCTGCCCCTGTGTCCCCTGCTGCCCTGAGTGAGGAGTCTGTGTACCTCCTTCGCCAGCTCCATGTAGGGCAGACAGCCATGCTGAGTGTCCTCCATGCGCACACCGCGCTGTTGACTCAGCTGGTGTCGTTCATGGAGGGCATCTCATCGGGCATGTCTGACCTACAGAGGGGCAATAGGTCCATGGACTCCTCCCTGACGGCAGCAGTGTCCCTCCTCAAACGGTCCCTCACCCCTCCTGCCTCTGCTCCATCCACACTCCCCAGCACCTTACCCGTCCCAAGCACACACACACCGGCACAGGCACACACCAGCACACACACATCCAGCACACTGACACACACGCCAATGACAAAACGCACACGCACGCACATTCAGGGGACTGAAGCCAGACTCACAGGGGATGGGGCCCTGGAACACACACACGCATCCACATGCACTGCGCAGTCCTCAGTTCCCTCTCCCTCCAAAGCACCCTCCCTTGCCTCACATGCAACCCCAAAGTCACAGCAGCTCTTCCTCTGTGACCTCGGCCTCTTCCCCACCGATGAAGCTGCTCCAGCATCCCGGGGGAAGAGGAAGCCCACCCACACGGAGCAGAGTGCCCCTCGCCCCCGGACACCCTCCCCCAGGCGCAGACGGACTGAGGCCCCCACCCGCAAGTCCCCCGGAGTGGTAAGAGCAAGACCCCGCCACCGCCCTGCAGCTCAGGCACAAGGTCTCCGTCCTCCATCCCTCAGGCCCCCACTGCACAGGTGCCCCCACCACACCCTGCCCCAGGTTCCCCCACCCACAGATATACCATCCCCAAGAGGATCCGGCCTTCTCCCCCTGCCACTTGCTCTCCCAGCACCACACCCCCCGCTGCGCTTGTCTGTGCCACTGATGTGGTGAGGGTGTCCTCCCCCTCTGTCCAACCCACCTTGCCTGTTCCCCATTCTCCTCCCCTGGAGGTAGGCACTGCAGTGGAGTCCACTACCGCCCTGTCTGACTTGGGCACTGCAGTGGCGGACCTGTCCACCCCATCTGCAGGGTCCACTGCAGTTGTGCCGGCACCCACGACATCTGAGTCATGCCCCCAGTTGTGCCGGCACACACCATGTCAGACACCTCCACTGCAGTTGTCAGTGGCTCTCCAGCACCCACCACCCCTTCCCTGACTCCCCCTGGTGAGCCCTGATCCTGTCCCTGCGGTGCCTGGCCTGCCCCCGGTTGCCCCTCCTAGTGGATTGTCCCTGGTTTTGTGCAGGCATGCGTAGGGTGACATCTGCCAGTGTCACCCTGTTTGAACTTTGACAATGGACTGGCCATTGGCCTTTGCTCTAATTTCTTCTGGACGTCGTTATCAAACAACACATATGCTGAATAAAGCAACTTTCTTTTCTCTAGTGCTCATGTTTCAGATGTACATGTTGTTGGTGCAGCTAACCATGCCCTTGCTGCAGTGATGGTGATATCTGGTATCATGATTATGAAGTGTTACTGTGCAGGAACCCATGTGGTCCAGGGGGAATGTGTCCTATCATGTGGTGTATCCATGTCATCAATAGCAGCATCTGAGGGTGTCATGTGTTCAGTATTTGGCAATGGGTTTCCTACTTACATTGGCAATTTCATATCTGTGGCTTCCACCCCTGCACATCTGTTGTGCCTGCCATCGTTGCATTTGTCTACTTCCCTGACCGTGTTGCCATCTCCAGTGGACATGCAGGTTTGGGCATCAATGGGGAGGGACTCATCCGTGTAGTCAGTGCAACATTGCTATACAAGTGTGTTGGATCTGTGCTGATGATTCCGTTGGCACATCCATGACCAGGCTGATGTGATGGGAGCCCTCATTTGGTGCTAATTGTTGATTGTGTGACCAAGTGCTCAGCTGACATGATGGGGCCCTACTGAGGCAACATATGGCACAGCTTTCCTCACACAGGAGTGGAGTCCCCTCATGGCAGTGTGTACACGTGTGACATTGCCTGCGCCCAAGGTGTGTGTTGTATGTGCATGTCTGTGTGTTCACTTTCATTCATCTGCGCATGCTGTGATCCCTAGTGTTGTACCTGTTTGTGATGCTTGCTGACTTGAGCTATGTTCCCCCAAAGTCTTCTCCCTGTGTTCTCTGTGATGTGGGTGCATGGCACATTACTGGTCATCAGGGTGTCACCCATAGGTGTGTTTGCTGTCAGGGCTGAGTTTGTGTGCAGACGCAGATGGGTCACAGTCAGGTTTCCCCTTGGCACTTGTTGTTTGCCCCTGTCATGTGATTTCCAGTTTGTGTTATCTTTCAGTGATTGTGACACGTTGTGTGTGTGACTGATGGCACTCCTCAGGGTCCGGGCTGCAATGTTGGTTGTTGTCTATGTGTGTTCTTTGTGGGTGACCTTGGCTTCTTCATTGGTGTGTGACTGTGGCTGGGATCCCATTGGTCGGTGTGGTATTGCCGTCATGTCCATGTACAGCGTAGTGTGCAGTGTGTCAGACATTCAGGAGTCTTGTTGAGTGTCCATGTGTGATGTGTTTCTACACCTTGGTTCCCACCCACCACCCTGGAATAGTCATGGGTGCATGTGCAATGTCACCAGTGCATGTGTACTTCACTGCTGCACATTGTTGGAGGTCGAGGGTGTGGTGTTGAGTGTGTGCAGATGAGAGTTGTTGCCCGGCTAGGCCCCTGCCTCCATGTTGGCCTTGGCTTACTGGCCATGCTGATTGATTTGTGCTTGTGTAGGTGTGATGGTAGTTTGTTGCTCAGGACACCTGACTGTGGTTCACAGTGTGAACGACATTTAGCTTTGTCATCACAGTGGTATTTTTATTCAGCCCAGGGTCACCACATTGTGGGGGCCCTGGGGGTGGTGCTGTGGTGTGTCTGTGACTTGCTGTGTCAGTTGTTGTTCCTACGTGCCTGTGTGACATGTGTGTTTTGTGCTCCCTCTCACCTGACAATGCCTGCTTGCCCACATAGGGGATTTGGATCCATGAGTTACCTTAGTGTGGCAGTGTATGCACATCTGTATGATTGGTATTCAGCTCTCCTCATGTGTTGTGTGGTTGCCTGGGGACACTGGCACCCCCACCCCTCACCTGCTGTGTATGATGACAGTGTTGGTCTGCCTGTTTGTGTTTGTGCATCTGCACCACTGCATTGGCATATCTTGGGTGTGCCATTGGCTGTATGTTGTTTGGTGTGTTTCCCCTGCTGTCCCTGGGACTCCTAGGTCATCGGTCAGCACAGTGATCATGGTTTGTGTGTCCCATTGCTGCCATGGTATGGTATCTGTTCACCTCACATCTGCTGTCTCCACAGGGTATCTGCATTTGTGTGCCCATTGGTGCAAATATGTGGTTCTGCATTCTGATGGTCACTTCTGTCATTGTGTCATTGATGACTGTTGACGGTCTCAGCCCCCATGGGTGTTGTTTGTCTGCACATGGCCAAAGGAATGTTTCATTTGCACTGCAGTATTTGGCTCCCCCAATTTATGTTGCAATGGGACACATACACTACTTTGCCACAGATGAGTTTTTGGTTCTGTGACCAGGAATGATCCATGCAGTTTGGCAGTTGCAGCTCTTTCTTTGTCAACAATTACCTTTTGGTCACTGTGATGATGAGGGTGTAGACCCCATTGCCACAATGGTCAAAATGTGCTTCAGCTATGGACCCCACACTTGCCTTTTGGTCACTGTGATGATGGGGGTTTAGACCCCATTGCCACAATGGTCAAAATGTGCTTCAGCTATGGACCCCACACTTGCCTTTTGGTCACTGTGATGATGGGGGTTTAGACCCCATTGCCACAATGGTCAAAATGTGCTTCAGCTATGGACCCCACACTTACCTTTTGGTCACTGTGATGATGGGGGTTTAGGCCCCATTGCCACAATGGTCATGGGCTGCTTGCATTGTGGGTGCCACACACATATATGTGTGGCACATGTGCTAGGGAGTCACATTGTATGTTGAAAGTCATGTTCGGTGTTGTAGGCATTTGACACAGCCTACACACGCTTGTCATGGTGGTGGGGGATGTCTTAATCTTGCATTCCCTAGGTTGTGGTGTGCTTGTTGTGTCATGCATTGTCCATCCTATGAGTGGGGGTGGTAGTAGTGGTAGGCATCCAGCCCCCCTGGGTGAGGGTGGTAGTAGTGGTAGGCATCCTGCCCCCTGGCTAAGGGTGGTAGTAGTGGTAGGCATCCTGCCCCCCGTGGGTGAGGGTGGTAGTAGTGGTGGGCATCCTGCCCCCTGGCTAAGGGTGGTAGTAGTGGTGGGCATCCTGCCCCCTGGCTAAGGGTGGTAGTAGTGGTAGGCATCCTGCCCCCTGGCTGAGGGTGGTAGTAGTGGTAGGCATCCTGCCCCCCGTGGGTGAGGGTGGTAGTAGTGGTGGGCATCCTGCCCCCTGGCTAAGGGTGGTAGTAGTGGTAGGCATCCTGCCCCCTGGGTGAGGGTGGTAGTAGTGGTAGGCATCCTGCCCCCGTGGGTGAGGGTGGTAGTAGTGGTGGGCATCCTGCCCCCCTGGCTAAGGGTGGTAGTAGTGGTAGGCATCCTGCCCCCTGGGTGAGGGTGGTAGTAGTGGTAGGCATCCTGCCCCCCGTGGGTGAGGGTGGTAGTAGTGGTGGGCATCCTGCCCCCTGGCTAAGGGTGGTAGTAGTGGTAGGCATCCTGCCCCCCTGGCTGAGGGTGGTAGTAGTGGTAGGCATCCTGCCCCCCGTGGGTGAGGGTGGTAGTAGTGGTGGGCATCCTGCCCCCTGGCTAAGGGTGGTAGTAGTGGTGGGCATCCTGCCCCCTGGCTAAGGGTGGTAGTAGTGGTAGGCATCCTGCCCCCGTGGCTGAGGGTGGTAGTAGTGGTAGGCATCCTGCCCCCGTGGCTAAGGGTGGTAGTAGTGGTGGGCATCCAGCCCCCTGGCTAAGGGTGGTAGTAGTGGTAGGCATCCTGCCCCCCGTGGGTGAGGGTGGTAGTAGTGGTGGGCATCCTGCCCCCCGTGGGTGAGGGTGGTAGTAGTGGTGGGCATCCTGCCCCCTGGCTAAGGGTGGTAGTAGTGGTAGGCATCCTGCCCCCTGGGTGAGGGTGGTAGTAGTGGTAGGCATCCTGCCCCCGTGGCTGAGGGTGGTAGTAGTGGTGGGCATCCTGCCCCCTGGCTAAGGGTGGTAGTAGTGGTGGGCATCCTGCCCCCTGGCTAAGGGTGGTAGTAGTGGTAGGCATCCTGCCCCCGTGGGTGAGGGTGGTAGTAGTGGTGGGCATCCTGCCCCCCTGGCTAAGGGTGGTAGTAGTGGTAGGCATCCTGCCCCCCTGGGTGAGGGTGGTAGTAGTGGTAGGCATCCTGCCCCCGTGGGTGAGGGTGGTAGTAGTGGTGGGCATCCTGCCCCCTGGCTAAGGGTGGTAGTAGTGGTGGGCATCCTGCCCCCTGGCTGAGGGTGGTAGTAGTGGTAGGCATCCTGCCCCCGTGGGTGAGGGTGGTAGTAGTGGTGGGCATCCTGCCCCCTGGCTAAGGGTGGTAGTAGTGGTGGGCATCCTGCCCCCTGGCTAAGGGTGGTAGTAGTGGTAGGCATCCTGCCCCCGTGGGTGAGGGTGGTAGTAGTGGTGGGCATCCTGCCCCCCGTGGGTGAGGGTGGTAGTAGTGGTGGGCATCCAGCCCCCTGGCTAAGGGTGGTAGTAGTGGTAG